>PVKH010045366.1:0-10519 GCA_004027955.1 Chaetophractus vellerosus | reverse complement strand
TTTTGTACCTCAAAGGACTTTGTCAAAAGGGTGAGGTTGACTCAATGGGAGAAAATACTTGGAAATCATATATCTGATATGGGGCTAATATCCTTAATATATAAAAAGATGCTACAATTCAACAATAAAAAGAGAAATGACCAGATTAAAAAAGATTTGAATAGACATTTGTCGAAAGAAGAAATACAAATGGCAAAAAAAACCCACAAAAACACACGAAAAAATGTTCAACTTCACTAGCGATTAGAAAAATGCAAATTAAAGCTACAGTGAGCTATCATTACACATTTATTATAATAACCACTATTAAAAGTGTTGGAGAGATGCAGAGAGATAGGAATGCTTACTCACTGTTGGTGGTAATGTAGAGTGGTACAGCCACTGTGGAGGACTGGTTGGCAGTTCCTAAAGATTTTGAATATAGATTTGCCATAAGACTCAGCAATACCACAACTGGGTATATGCCCAGAAGAACTGAGAGCAGTGACACGAGAAGACTTCTGCACACCAATGTTCATAATGGTGTTATTCATGGATGCCAAAATTTGGAAACAACCCAGGTATCCATCAACTGATGAATGGATAAACAAACTGTGGTGTATTCACATGATGGAATATTATGTGTCTGTAAGAAGGAATGAAGTAGTAAAGCACATGACAACATGGATGAACCTGGAGGGCATTATGTTGAATGAAGCAAGCCAGAAACAAAAGGATGAATACTGCATGATTGTGCTACTATGAACTAAATATATTCTGTAAACTCATGGAGTTAATAACTTGATTGTGGGTTAAGAGAAAAATAGAATGAGGTTTGAGAATGGAAAGCTGAGGGTTAACTTGTGCAGAATTGGTAGAAAGGATGTGTGTTAATCTTTGGAAATGAATAGAAAAGGTAAAAGTCCAACATATTATTAGTAACTAACAGTACTATTATGTGGGTGTGAAAGTGATTTAAAGGGAAAGTCTAAGGTCATATACATTACTAAAAGGAAAGCTAAAAATATGTAACATGGGACTGAATAGTATAGTAAAAATGCATATGAAATATGAATATGGGTAAAATTGCATATATAAGACTCTTTCTTTGAAACCGAACAAGTGTATATGAATACTACAAGATGTTAATATCAGACAAAAAAAACATTATGCTGAGCGACACAAAGTATTACATATTGAATTATTCCATTTATATAAAATGTAACTATAAATCAATTTATAAAAATGAAATTAGATTAGTGGGCTGGGGAAGGACTGCTAAGGGGTGTGGAGTGTTTATTTTTTTTGGAGTAATGAAATTGTTCTAAAATTTTTTGTGGTGATGAATGCACAACATTGTGATTCTACTAGTAGCCACTGATTATGCACTTGGGATAGATCATTTGGTATGTGAATACATCTCAGTAAAACTGCTTAATAAATTATTAAATATTTGTGGAAGAAGAACCAGAAATAGCACTATGTACAGCAGGGGAAACAGAGAGAGATTGAGAGGTGAAGAATTTTCTTGTCTGTTTGTCTGGTTTTTGTTTATTATTATTATTGAAATAATGAAAATGCTCTAATAATGATTGAAGTGATGAATACACAATTATGTGACTATACCAAATACCATTGATTGTACACTTTGGATGAATTGTATGCTTTATTAATATGTATCAATAAAATTGATTTGTTTTAATAAAATGACTCGATTGATAAGCTAATGTTTTATAGCTAAAGTAACTCTTTTTGACAACTATGTCAAAAATGTTTAATATTTAATTCACCATTATAATTAACATGCAAACACTATAAATTAGTACTGGTAAAACTTTAAGCCCCTTCTGGAATTTTGTGTTTGCAATAACGTTTTGGAGTATCTCAAATAACCTGAAAACCTATTCCAAATATCTATTTTCTGCAGTTGTCAAAATAGTTATCATCTTTCAAACATAAGCTCATGTAACTTCCAAATATGTACCTGGATATGGCGTAATGAGACGCACACACAATCCACCTTGAAAGCCCCCAGCCTGTGGTAAGAGAAGAGATACATGGGTTAGAACACATTATAAAACAAAAATACCAATTTTACATATTTTCAGATTCTGTCTCTCATATCTGTATGTGTGTGTGTTTGTGTTCACATGTATAAATATATAGTAATGTACTTATGTATTTCCTAATTTATTGTTGATTTTTATAAATTTCTTTACTGAATTTGGGGAAATTATATGAGCCAATTTGTCAGCAATTGCTAGCTGTTTTGTTAAATATCAATACATCCAATAATTAAACATTGATAGAGGCTATTCATGAAGTCCCCACAACCTTTCCCAAAGGGGATCTGTAATAAAGATGTATATCAGACTTAATGCTAAGATTATATGGAACAAATCATCCCAGAGCAAACACTGGCAGCTTCTATGGGAGAAACAATGATATGATCATTTTACATGCCAATATTGTTCTGTTAAAATAATTAAATACCATGATGTATACATTTTCATCCCAAATATATATGTCTATTTATCTATTTCAATTGCAAATGTGTGTGCATATATATAATTTTTTTAACTCTGTTTGGCCTACTACCTTTCTCCAAAGCACTAAAATATATTCTCCTGAACTAGAAGAGAGGAGAGGAAGTACACTATAAGGCTTTGGTTTTGATATGAGAATACAAGAATTAACACAAAAGAAAGTTAAATTGAAGCCTTCAAGACATATTTTGTACATGCTTAGAATATTGTGGTATCTTAAGTTTTCAATGATGTTGAAAAACATATTTGATTTACCCTATTTTTGATATACATGCAAAAATGGGAATAAATAAATGTGTAAATAAATATTTGATCCATTGTATTCTTGTTTTTAAAAATAAAAGAAAAACTTTCATTAAGGAATTTTGAGATCTATGGTTAAATAGAATATTGGATATTGTTATGAAGATTCATATTATCCCTTGACTCACAAAGCCATATATTAGCTCAAATTAAAGGAAAAACAATTTTTGGAAGGAAAATCTACTTTGGATGTGAAACAATTTGCTACAATTGTATGTTGTGAGAACACAGGGTCAGGGCACAACAGCAAATGATTTCTTTATTACTTGCACAATACAAAGAGTCCATAAGGGCAAATAACCTCTTTGTTACTTACATAGCACAAAGTGTCCAAAAGAGCAGGGGAAGAAGTCCCATCTTGGCTGGTCTCCTGGAGTGGCTGAAAATTGCTCCAGTCCAGGGTCAAAGGGTGACAGCTCAGCAGGCCCCGCTTTGTGCTGGAGAAGAGAGACCGATCTATGCTGTTTAGTGTGTTTTTTTTCCACCTCAGGTTTAGGGGGCCCAGCCACTGAGAATTCCTGCCTTGATTAGCATCTGGAGCTACCTGTTCCTGGTTTTCAGGCTTTAAGTCTTGCCAGGCTTTTTTATTAGACTTCACATTTCTGCCAGCTGCAGTGGCACATACACCGGAAAAGGGGTAGCAGAAGACCAATGGATGGCTGTTTAGTCCGTGTTAGTGACTTCTCCAGAGAAGGAGGTGGGGATATTTGAGGTCTGGCCAACAGCTGCTTAACAGAAATCTGTGACTTTCCTAACAGTGGACACTGCTTACTCAAATATCTGTAAAGAAAGGAAAACAAACTTGTCTTATAAGCTGTTAGTGTGAGGAAGCTGGAACAGACTGGACTCATTTAAAGTTTGTGATAAAATTTATTGGGGCTGGTATATAGACTATAAATAAGGATTAGAATTTCTGCGAACCACCTTATTCTTCAAAGAACAGTTTAGTTTGAAGATGAATACCTATGTCTAACCCTTATCACTTGGATATTTCTGCCTTGCTTATGCTAACAATCTTAAGCTTCAAGGAAATATCCTAATGAGGGAGCATGCTGTGACAATCTGCTAGCTAAGCTACTGCATGCAAACCAATTTCATTATTTTTAATGCATGTACCCTTGCCTATGAACATATGATTTCCGTTTTACTCCTGTCTCATCAAGCTTAGGTATAGACCCATGAAAAAGAAGCCCAGATGCCTCAGAATGATCTAAACCTGAATTTAGCTTTACATTTATAAACTTCTCCGTTTTTGCATTCATAATTCAGCTTGCTGATAAGCACCTGGGGCATCTTTTTTATCCCAAGATTAGTAAACCTTCTCTTAACAATGTGCAACATTGATAGCAGGTATCTGAACACTACTCTTTATTTTGCTAATAAAATAATTTATGAAAAGCTGCTTTTCTATATCTCTAGTTTAATACAAACAGATCAGCAAAGGAAAGAAAACACTGCATTTATTCTAAATTAATTTTAGCAAATAACTCTTCTCAAAAATCCAGAGCAGTTTTTCTTCTTTTAATCTTAAAAAAAAATAACTGGGATTTAAAAATAATGGATCTTTGGGGCATTCAAGGTCTAGAGCAGAGTCAACACACACACACACACACACATATATATCAAATCATTTTCACAATTTCTAAACCAGTGGCATTCAAACTTTTAGATAGAATTGAAATAAGTAATGTATTTTACACTATAGTCTAGTTTCCACATAAATATGTTTATAATAGCACTTACCTAGGATATAAGAAAGCTGACTCTTGTGTTTCATTACAACTGGGTCTAAATAGTGGATGATTGCAAAGTACCATGACCTTTGAATAATCTGAATGCCTATTCATTATGGAACCGAGCTTAAGATGCATGCCCCACCAATGAACAATTCAAACCAGAAAGCACATTTATTTTATTTGATGTACTAGTTTTCAGCAATGAATTAGTATAAAGACCAGGACCTCCCCTTTTCTATGCCTTAAAACCCCCAAAATATCTCACTCAGCAATTTACTCAGTAATCTTTTCAGTGATGTGTGTTCCCTTACATTGAAAGTTTGTAGACGTAGTTGTTTGTTTGTTTTCTACATTTTATGTAAATGGAATCATACAATATGTACTACTTTGTATCTGGTTTCTTTCACCTAGCATATTTTTTAAATTATTATTATTTTTAAATTAGAGAAATTATAGTTTTATAGAAAAGCTATGTAAAAAAATACAATGTTCCCAACATACCCCCTTCTTGTTGAAATTAGCATTATTGAGGTACTTTTGTTACAACTGATGAAGAACATTAAATTAGTACTAATAACTATAGTCCATAGTTTACTTAGGTGTAATTTTTCTCCATATACCATGCTATTATTAACACCCTGTATTATTGTCATACGTTTGTTATAATTCATGAAAGAAGACTCTTATAATTGTGCTATTCATACATGACCATAGTCCACTACAGAGTTTACTGTGTTATAGAATCCCATGTTTTATATTTTAACTACCATTTTGGTAACATAAACAATCCAAAACCTTCCCTTTCAACCACATTCACAAACATAATTCAGCAATGTTAGTTACACTCATAATAATGTGCTACCATCACCACCATCCATTTCCAAACATTTGCAATTAACCTGGATAGATTTTACAATTTAAATATCAGCTCCCCATTCTCTATCCCTAATCTATCCTTTAGTAACCTATATTCTATATTCTAACTCTATAAGTTTATTATAATTAGTTCATATCAATGAGATCATACAATATTTGTCCACTTATGACTGTTTTTTTCACTCAGCATAACTTCCTCAATGTTCATCTATATTGTTGCATACAACAAGACTTCATTCATTTCAACAGCAGAATAATAATTCCATCATACACACACACACTACATTTTGTTTTTCCAAAAAAAAAACCAAATATGATGGATTTATTTGGGTTGCTTCCATGTTTTGACAATTGTGAATAATGTTGCTATGAATGTCAGTGTGAAAGTATCCGT
Organism: Chaetophractus vellerosus; assembly: GCA_004027955.1. Classification (NCBI taxonomy): domain Eukaryota; kingdom Metazoa; phylum Chordata; class Mammalia; order Cingulata; family Chlamyphoridae; genus Chaetophractus; species Chaetophractus vellerosus. Next base: position 4,685 of record PVKH010045366.1, on the reverse strand, counting down.
TTGGGTCCTTGCTTTTAATTCTCCTGGGTATATAACAACACAGGGATTGCTAGGTCATATGGTAATTCTATATTTGGCTTCCTGAAGAACTGCCAAACTGGCTTCCATAGCGGCTGCAACCATTTTCCATTCCCAGCAGCAATGAATATTTCTCCACATCCTCTCCAACACTTGTGATTTCTTTTTTCCCCTATTTTTTAAAATTTCTAGTGAGTATGTAACAATATCTAATTTTGGTTTTGATTTTCATTTCCCTATTAGCTGGTGATGTTGAGCATCTTTTCATGTGTTTTATAGTCATTTGTATATATCCTCCTTGGAGAAATGTCTATTTATGTCTTTTGCCCATTTTTTAATTGGGTTGTTTGTCTTTTTATTGTGAGTTGCAGGATTTCTTTATATATTCTGGTTATTAAATCCTTACCGGATATGTGTTTTCCAAATATTTTCTCCCATTGAGAAGACTGTCTTTTCACTTTCATGACAAAGTCCTTTGAAGAATAAAAGTTTTTAATTTTGAGGAAGACCCATTTATCTATGTGTTCTTTTGTTGCTTGTGCTTTGGGTGTAAAGTCTAAGAGACCATTGCCAAAACAAGATCCTGAGAGATGCTTCCATATACTTGCTTCTAGGAATTTTAAAATCCTGGCTCATATTTAGGTCTTTGACCCATTTTGAGTTAACTTTTTTATATGGTGTGCTATAGGGGCCCTCATTCATTCTTTTGCATATGGATACCCAGTTCTCCCAGCACCTTCTGTTGAAGGCTATTCTTTCCCAAATAAGTGGACTTGGCAATCTTGTAAAAAATCAATTGGCCATACATGTGGGGGTCTATTTCTGAACTCTCAATTTGATTCCATTTGTTGATACTTCTGTCCTTGTGCCAGTGCCATGCTGTTTTCACCACTGTGGTCAGGAAGTGTGAGTAATACAACTTTTGTTCTTCTTCAAGATGTTTTCGGCTATTCGAGGACACTTACCCTTACCAATAAATTTGATAATTGGCTTTTCCATTTCTGCAAAGCAGGCTGTTGGACTTTTTATTGGGATTGTGTTGAATCTGGAAATCAGCTTGGGTAGAATTGACATCTTAATGATATTTAGTCTTCCAATCCATGAATGTTTCTCCATTTATGCAAGTCTTCTTTCATTTCTTTTAGCAATGTTTTGCAGTTTTCTGTGTATAAATTTCTTGCATACTTTATTCATAAATATTTGATTCTTTTAGTTGTTATTGTAAATGGATTTTTTTCTTGATTTCCTCTTCAGATTGCTCATTACTAGGGTATAGAAACACTACCAATTTATGGGTGTTGAAAATGTACCACACTACTTTGCTGAATTAGTTTATCAGTACTAATAATTTTGTTGTTGATTTTTCAGAAGTATCTCTATATAGATTCATGTCATTTGCAAATAATGAAAATTTACCTCTTCGTTTACAATTTGGATGCCTTTTATTTCATTTTCTTGCCTAACTGCTCTGGCTTGAACTTCTAATACAATGGCGAATTACAGTGATGACAGTGAACATCCTTGTTTTGTTCCAGATCTTAGTGAGAAAGCTTTCAGTCTTTCACCTTTGAGTAAGGTGCTACCTGTGGGGTTTAAATATGACTTCAACATGGTGAAATATCTTTCCATACCTATTTTTCTTTGTTGAGAGGATTTTGATGACTGATTCAATATCCTCAATGGTAATACAACTGGTGAGGTATTCTATTTCTTCTAGTCGGTCTAGAGTGTTTATGTGCTTCTAGGAATTTGTCCATTTCATCTAGGTTTTCTAATTTCTTGACATACAGTTGTTCATAGTATCATTTGATGATACATTTAAAAAATTTCTATGGGGTCAGTAGTAATGCCCCTCTTCTCATTACTGATTTTATTTCTTTGTGTCTTCTCACTTTTGTTCTTTGTCTAGGTTAGTTTGTCTCAATTTATTGATCTTTTCAAAGAACTAAATTTTGTTATTGTTAATGGTCTCTATTTGGTCTTTATACTCAATTTCATTTGTTTCTTCTCTAATCTTTGTTATTTTCTTCCTTCTGCTTCCTTGCCATTGTTGGAGTAGATACACTTTTCTGTTTTAAATTTAAACATATTTGGTTAACTGTTTCTCAGAATAATATTAAAAACTTATAACCTATGTCCCTTATTACTTTGTGTATTTATGCCCAGGTAATATTTTCACTCAATCACAATATTAGATGTGGAGAGAAAGGAATCTAATATCTTGAAAGAGTTTATATATCATGTTGGAATTTTAATATGTTTACACTGGTAGTATTTCAAATAATCTAATTTCTTTTAATCTACATGTCTATTGAGGGAATTCAGAGATGATTCTTTCTAGTGATATTTGCAACATTTAACATTTTTTCCTTTGTTTTGGAATTCCTTAAATTTGAACACTGCATCAAAACTGATTGGTGCAATGGCAGTCTTAGCAAATGAAAATATATAGATTGTGTCTACTATATAAACTCAACAAAAATGCTTTAACTTCTCTTGCAAAAATGTTGAACTTCTGAATCACTTTATAATTACAGAATAGAATTTACTCATGACAATATTTGTTGATCTTTGTTTGAAAATCAAATACCTCTTAAAATATCCCCTTATGTTTGCATAAATGCTTCAAGGTAAGTGTTCGGATACAATTCTTCATGGGTCTCTCATGTTTCTGCATGTCTCGTGTGCAGAGGTAGTGAAGAAGAGCCTTAAATACAGATATTGTTTCCCTCCAGAAAAAGTGCCCACATGCTTACAATCTATTATAAAAATTCAGGAGTCCTAACCTCAGGGCTTGTCTCCTCTAACACAACTTTCTTGGTGTGCTGACTTTCATAAGAGCCCATCTGTTTCCTTTTGGGACTTGGGGAAAGGGCAACTGACAGAAATATGCTTATACTGCTTGTTTTCTATGAGTAATAAAGTCATTTGTTTCTGATTCTGGAGTATTGCAAGCATTGTACTCTCCATGAAACTGTGGCAGTCTAGCTTGTTAGCTTGTAAATGTATTAAACTCTCAGACCCTTTATAGTGCATAATAGCAAGTCAAGGGGATTCTATGTAAAGTTAATAAAGAAGCCTATCGCTTGCCCAAAATAAGAGAAACATCCTTTAGAATCTTTTCCCATGACTGAGGAATATCTAAATAAAAGGAAATTAGTTATTGTTGCTGTTGTCAAGTAAGTTGTTAATAGGCTTTACATGCTGCAGGAAAGTTACTCTTTTGTAGATTTGTACACCAGATGTTTTTGCATTAAGAGGATCTAAATATAAATCTAAAATGGTGATGTTGACCCCAAAACCTTATAATATGTCATTCCTTAATGTTTCATCCAATTGTCTCAAGCCATGGGAGATCAAGGCAAGGTCTATAAGGAAAAATTTTTCCTACAGTGTCATTTGCCTGGAAGATATCAAAACTGACAATGGTGTTTTGTCACCACTGGAATAATCAGCTGAAGCTGGTAAAGGACCATGAATACTGAGCAACTCTGAGATGCCAAAGTAAAGAAACTTTCTTGATCAATGAACAATAAGACTTATTTTATTTAACTGTGTACAGATCAATGGACTTATTCCATCCTCTCCAATGTCCTAATTTTTAAGGCTTAATTAGCACAACATTCATGAACTCTCACTTACTAGCACTTAACAAACTGACATTTTGCCTTCAGAAAACTAGTCAGTAAATTTTTTTATGGGCTTGTGTACCACTTTCTGCCAGTTAATAGACTTAGCATTTTATCTTGGGTAGTGTGCTTAATTTACTGACAGTATAAACTGAAAATAAACTTACAAAGCAATTATACCCTTACTATTTATGATAAAGTCTTATTTTTTTAACTTACTGAATTTTAAAAACAATGCTAGTGATGAATGTTAAATTAATTTCATGAATGATTAATACATTGTGACATGCATTTTCAAAGACACATTGATCTATACTCTTTGTTGCTTATACTTATTATGCAAGTTCTTGAGACAAGCTGAGATTTGGATCTCTGCTCCAAATCTCTCTTACTTTGTAACATTAGAAAAAGTATGCTCAGCAATCTGAAGCCTCTCTCCTTATATGTAAAATGTCTTCATAATAACATCTGCCAATAAGGTTTTGTGAGCATTATATGAGAAATTTGTAAAGCACATAGCACAGACCTAGAATCTACAATGCTAAATAACTAAGTTATCACACGTTAAGATCATACAATCACCATCATCATTGTTATTAATATTTTACTAGTGATAATAGAAATCTTTACCTTAAGTAACATCAATAATTGAAAAGCATATTCTCTGTACATAAAATCACACATGAATCAATAAAAAAGATTTTTTGAAAGGATTTCATTAAGTCAGTGTGGCAGTTTGATATTGTTCATGAATTCCGAAAATAGATATTGGCTTAATTTTGTAAACTGGTCTGTTTCTCTGGGTATATTAGATTATATTGGATTCAGAGGTTTCACTTTTACTTGACTAAATAATGATTAAGGCTTTGATTGGTCCACGTCAGTAGAACATTGCATCCCAGCCCCACAGGTGAGTGGGGACTCACACAGAAAAGGCATGGTAGAGAACAGAGTTTGGAGTTTTAATGCTGGAGCCTGGGAAGTACATACACAGAGAAGCAGATAAATGATGAAAGAGAGAAGGCTCCATGAGACATG
>PVKH010045365.1:0-10513 GCA_004027955.1 Chaetophractus vellerosus | reverse complement strand
GTCATGGCAAGGCCTAGAATAGAAACCGTTTGCTCAGAACTCGGGCATGCCAGATGAACCATGAGCTGAGAGATTGCTACTGATTACAGATAGGAAGCCCTTGGAGCACTACAGCTGATGGCGTTGATAGTTGCCTTTGTTCATGTAGTTCCTTTACTATGAAAGGACAAGATCACTTTCCTCAATGTGTGTAAATAGAACTTGTGAGTTTTGCAGACAAAGGAAGGAAAGGAGTGCAAAATTATCTAAAGATGGAGTGTAATTGGATTAATGTTTTATTCTTTTTCAACTTTGCTTCATGGATAAGGCATATTAGCAAATGCTGGGCTTTAGGAAAGTAAGAATAGCATCTTGTTCACCTTTGTATTCTTATAACAGATACTTAATAGTTTTTTGAATATGTAGATTAAAAAAGGAAGCTATTTTAAATGTATACATTTTTATTTACAGCTGCTGCTGAAGGAAAAGGCAAAAGTGGAGAAGACTTTTTTCAAAAGGTGAGTTGCATTTTACTCTTGCCTTGGTGATAATTAAGGGGAAATCTAGTTGTTTCAGCAGCTGTACTAGAAGTGCTTGAGAGCTCTCCTTCCATATGAAGGGGATATGGTTTTGATAAGATAGCTGGAAACACTTGGAGTGAGGAAACTGAAGGATGCTGGATTTTACCACTCTAAGGAGGCATTTGAGGGCTGCCCCATTAATTTCTTACACACATATCAACAGAACACTGTCCTGATTATCTTCTTTTGCAAACTGCTCCCCTACTTCTTCCCTCCCCAAACACATACCTGATCTGGGAGGTGAAGAGATGGGGACCCTCACAGCATTCCTCATTACTGGTAAGCGTGGCTGTGGGCAGGGTAACATAATCAGATATTGATCATGATTGATAACCATGCCCATTCTGTTCCTGGCCGGGCTCTTAAAGTTCTGACCTTCTGGTCAGTCATATATAGCAAGGGGAAGTAGAGGCTGGAGCTGATTTAAAAATGAATATGAGAGGAAAAAAAGAAAGAAAAAAAGAATATGAGAAACTTTAAAGGACTGTTGATTAATTCTACTGAGCTCTTATTTCTTAAAACCAGTGTTTTATATGAGAGAATATGCCTATCCTTTCAAAGAAATTGCCTTGAATTCACGTTTTCTTTTGTTCATTTGGGCTGCTAGTATTGGCCAGAGTCCTTGTGTTGGGATCTACAAAGCATGAGTGTAGGAAAAAATATACAGGTGTCCTAGAGGAAGGGAAGATTGTAAAAACGTTGTGGCGAATATAGATGATGTTACATAGTATTTTAGAGGGTCATCCAACCCTTGGGAAAAAACCTGTGTCTAATCAGAAATGGCTTTTACAAGCCTTCTCATTCTCTTGCCTTCTTTGATCTACTTTTTGTCAACTCCATCGTTCATCTGCGTTCCCTTCCAGGGTATTAAAAGTAAATATTTTCAGAGCTGATACTTATATTGCCATTTCTTTATTCAGAAAATATTTATTCACTACCTATGGTGTGCTAAACACTGGAGATACCAGTGAAATCCCTCCCCATCTCCTAAAGTCCTGGTCATGTGCTCAATCCTCTGTGGCCCCAAACTCTCCTGCTAACTATTTAGATGATGAAATTGGCAGATACCACAAACTCTTTAGGGCATGGACTATGCCTCCTTATTCATTCTGGTATCTCCAGTGTTTCTTCCAAGAGAGAGGAGAAGAGAGAAGTATGGGGGGATGGTGTTGGTATGTGTGCACCCATGGATTTATGCCAGGGCTGGATGAGTTCTGGGTCTTCCAAGGGCTCTGGCTCTAATGGCCCCTAGTAGGAGGACTCAAGCCACCCACGCCAGGACCCCCAGCTCATCTTTGACAAGGGTTGGGAAGCAGGGAGGGACATATTGCCCTAAAGAGATGTCTTTTTCAATTCTCCAGCTAGTCACACCATACCCTATGGCTTTTGGGGCTGCCCCTTCCTCCTGTGATTTTAGAGGACTTCCTGACCCGAGCGTGCCTCCTTACCTGCAGTCTGATGTTAGGTAATGACTGAGGCTTTCCCTCCATAATTGGAGACAAAAGACTTTTAATGCAAATGCTGATGGTGCCTACTACAATCTAGCAATCAAGTCACCCAAGGTAGATTCAGTTCATCATGAATTAGAAATAACTCGAAATCATGCCTCCCATTTTGACTAGGATTGTGGTGCCAGCAAGGAGAAGAAAACAAAGCAAACAGTGAAAATCACAGGTTAGCCTTGAGTTGGCTGTGATGATACAATGAGATGCTGTTTGTGGAAGGATTTATTTTTCATTCTTCTTCAACTGCTATATAGTTGTAAAGAGCAGACTGTTGAGTTTTATGCGATTCAGAGATTTAAAAGCTGAATCAAAACATGGTGTATGTTGTTATAAAGGACCTTCATTCTTAGAAGATTTTCTAATATTTATCACTCTTTGTGGACCTATATATACATTCCAACAGTTTAAATGGAAACATATGTTTGATTACAGAGACACATGTGTGTCCTACAAACTGTAGGTTGGAGAAGTAGATTCCATTCTTGGTTACAGGTTAATGAGGTCTCTGAGTAACTAAATTGGAGGCATTTTAATCTCCTCATTTACTCATTTAGTTCTATAGCAAGTATCTTCATGATTTACAAGTGTAGGATTTGGATTCTCACCCTGGAAAAAACCTGTAACTTAAAGGGCAGTCGTCCCACATTCCAGAAGAGTAATTTTCGGTGTTTTGACCAGACAGAAGTAGATATTATAGTTCATCTATAGTAGAATGAAGTAATGGAGAAGGGAGCTTTCTTCTAGTCACAAGTATTCCAATTTCATATAATGACTCTTTGGGAATCATTAAGAACCAGGAAGAAGTCACATTGCTGCTAATTAGCATCTTTGAAGAACTGCTATTCTTTTCACTGAGTAACTCAAATGTGAGGTCTATATGTTTGTTTATTGTTGTTAAAATTTTTTTTTGATTCAGGGGTGTGTACCACAAACCAAAATTAAAATCTCTTCAGCTGAATTGAAAATTTGACTACCCTTTTTATTTTAAAAATATCTTCTAAGCCTGGAAGGATACCTACTGAAGTTCATGGTGGCTTTTCCCAAGGAGAGGGGATTGGAGGAAGAGTGTGAGACTTTTATATGTGACTTACATATGTTTTTTTTTTTTTGTACTGTAAAATATATGTAAAATCATAATAATATGATTATACTAATAAATTATGCCAAATTAAAGTAATTATAATCATCATGAAGTTTTGAAAGTAAAAAAAGAGATTTAAAGATTAAAATTTTAAAAATGTTCTAGAATAATAATTGGAAGATTTCTGTGAAGGGTTTAAATTATATTTTAATAGTAAGATCATCAAATATAGTGCCTCAGATTTGAAGCTATACTAGTATCTGTTCAGTCTACTATAGATTTAAACACTTCCTCAAAGTCACTGTTCTTTCTGCTCAAGGTCTGCCTGGTTTTCTATTTATTGTTTTACTGCATGTGTTTTAAATATTTTATTTTCTCCAAACTCTATTTCCCTGTTATAGCAGAGAAATCCAACAATATAGTGACCTAAATAACAGAGTCACTTGTTTTGCTGTCATTTAACATTCTAAGAAAGATATTCCAGCTTGGTGGGAAGCTTTGCCCCTTGCTGTCATTTAGGGACCCAGGTTCCTTTAGCTCTGCTGTTCCTTAAGGCATGGACCCCATCTCTGTCACTGAAGCTGGGTCACCACCCATCCAAATGTGAGGTGGTGAGAAAGGAGAAGAGAGTGCGATATGCAGGTCCAGGCCTGAATGTGGCATGTGTCACTTCCTCTCACATTTCCCTGGAGAAAACTTAGTCACAGGGTTTTACCAACCTGCAGTGGTGGGCTGGAGGTTGGGGGCCTGGGATATTTGGAGAGAAAATGGATTTTGCAGGTACTATTCACCAAAAATAATTGTTAGGGAAAAAATGTATGTAGTCAAAGTTTGTCTTCATGTGGTAGTCTTTGAAACCTTGGAATGGAAGTAATGGTTCTTTAGAACCATTTACTAGGTTTTCTACTTTAGTGTAATTTATCACATTTTTATGCTTAATTTGATCTATAGCTTTTATCTGCCTGAATGTAGTAATTTATACTAAATCTATTATTTAATTATTACAAGTCATTTCTGAATCATCTACAATGAGTATATAATTAACATTGCAAGAAAGGGGGGGAAAAAGTCTGTAATCCCACTTTTGAAAGTCCTGTTTATACATCCTTAGCCTCTTTTCTTTATATTTTAAAAATATAAATGAAATGATTTTCTCTGATTGGCTAATGAGATTGCAAATTATTTGCATTGGAGAGATCCCAAATGTTTTTCTGTGTTAAAACTTTCCAAAGGGGGCAGATGTAGCTCAAGTTGTTGAGCTCTTGCTTCCCATGTATGAGGCCCTGGGTTCAATCCCCAGTACCTCCTAAACAAACAAACAAACAAACAAACTCTCCAAAGTTCTCCAGTAGCAGCTTTTTCTTTGGTTCTTAACTACACTTTCAGAAGGAAGGAATGGATACAGCTTTATCAGTTTTCTTTGTAATTCTCTATCCACCCCTCATGGCAGCTCTATCTAATTGAGACACATGGAAACAATCTGCCAGGGTTTTGGTTTTTTTTTTCCTTCTGTTTTTTCTTTTTTCTTTTTTCTTTTCATTTCTTTGGGCAGTTGTTCATGGCTTACTCACTGTCTGCCCTGTTTCCTTTTAATCAGTTTCTTTTTTCTCCCTCTTGTGAAATGACTATGGCCAGATCTTGGAGGGGAAAATGTGTTACAGTGTATTAGGTGGAGATGGATACAGTGATTGTATTACAAATGACTCATGAAAGCAACAAAATGTTTTAGAAGTCTAATCCCATGGTTGAAGAAGACAAAATCCAGTCAGCATCATATAAAGGATGAAAACTGAGTTTTCCATTGTTTTGGGGGTTTTGTATGAACAGCATTTTGTCCCAAAGTAGACATCACATATTTTAAGTGTAGGACTATTTTATGCTCTTAAAATATGTTGGATATTAATTTGGAAAACTAACCAATAAACTTTTGCCTTTCACAAGGATTGACAGGTATGATTGACATAAATGAGACACTTATTGTTGGCTTATCACCCACAAACTCATCCTTTTTAGGCAAATACTACTTTTGGCATTTTGAGACTGGAAAGTAGCAAGTGTTGTTTTCTTGGGAAAATTGCCAGAAGGAATATTTGTCTCTCTGTCTCTCCTTCACAATGAATATATTAGGCAGTTTTAGATGGGGACTCCTTGAATCTTTTTTGGGGAGGAGGGGGGTGGCAAAGATTGTAAAATTGCTCTCTATTTGGCCATTATTCTGCATATATTTAATGAATCATATTCCTTTAGTAATAAATTTTAGTTTATTTAAAAATGAGTTGAATGAATCATAGCCTATGGATGTACTTATTCTAACACTGAATCTTTATGCTTAAAGATAAAGAATTAGATTTGATTTAAATAAATTACAATATTTTAAAGTTTTAATTTTAGTATTTTTTTGGTGGGTAATACATTCACATGGTTCAAAATTTAAGAGGTACAAAAGGGTATACAGTGAAAAATTTCTATTTTCTGTCACAGTGGTTTCTGAAGGTTTGCTGCAAAGGTAGTGCGGTATTACAGTGTGGGTCCCAAACTAGAGTAAAGATTATCACCAATGGATGTTATCACCAATGGACATTTAGGCCTTAAAATGAACAATCAAGGACACTGAGTTCTTATTAGCTTCAATGAGAGATTCTGTGGTCATGTTTCTCTCCTTCTACTGGCTAGATAGGGACAATTGACTGTTGATAAGACTGAGATAAAAGGAATGAACCAAAAGAAGGGTTGTCTGGTCATTTTCTGGTAAGTTGTTAAAGATCCTATTTTTATATTTTATGGTTTGCTGTCTTCTATCAAAAGTCTAATAGATAGGGGTTAGTGAGAAAATATTAAGAAAGACTGTTCTAAGTAACTTGCTCATCATCCACGCTTCTCTTCTAAGTTCTTTCCTTTTGTTCATTTGAGCTCAGGTAGCCTGGATGTTGGACACATTCTCTTAACATGTTGTACAGTCACCTGTATTAAATTGTGCCATAATGTTATATACTTGGCTTTTATTTTGGCAGTAATTTCAGGCAACTGCTTTATGAAAACCACATTGGCTGTTTTTTTCCTCTTTCTGGAACCATAGAAGCAGAGTATCTCATTGAGATTCTTGTAAAGTTTTATCTTTTGATGGTAGTATGTAACCTAATTGTTATTAAGATTTTTTTAAGTGAATAATAACAATCTTAAACCAACATCTGGGGTAAGTTTAGTTATTTTGGATTGAAATGATCTTCTCTATTCTTGAAACCAAATTGAAAGCATTGGACCATGAATTCATGAAATTGAATTCATGAAACTAGGTCTTTTAAGAGAGACTCTGAATTAGATTCTGATTTGCAATGCACTTAGGGTGGAATAACCATAGAAAGTCCAGTTAAGGGATATATTGCTGGTAGTTTAAGAAGACTTGTAAATTATTTTGTAAAATCATCTCCCTGAATGGATTATGTGTATACCCTAATTTCTGCAGTTGTCAACATTTCCCATAATTGAAAAATATTATGAGACATAAATTTGCCTTATTTATGGTTGATGTTAAAATTTCAGAAAAATGTCCACATTACAGAGATAAACCAAAATTTAATGCATAAACAAATTTAAACATTTCTGTGTGTAGAAGCAATTTTTGGAGATAGTGGTTTTAAATATTTTTGAGATTTTTAAATTTTTTTTTTCTGCTTTTTGTCTCTCCCCCCCTGCTGTGGTGATGCATTGAGTCAGCTTCACCAGTGAGCGATGGTCTTGCCCACTTGTGGGCGGCTTGTCCCGCTTGTGGACAGCTCTGCCCTGCCCGCGGTCGGCTCCACTCTGCTCGCAGGCGGCTCTGCTCTGCCCATGGTGGCTTTGCCCTGCCTGTGGCGACTTTTGCCCTGCCCACGGCGGCTCTGCCCCACCCACGGCGGCTTTTGCCTTCTCAAGCAGTCCGTCCGCCTGGAGAGGCCCTGGGGTCCGAACCCAGGACTTTCCATGTGGTAAACCGGCACCCTATCCACTGGGCTATACAGCTGGCCCCATAAATATTTTTGAGAAAGGATTAAGTTTAGTTTCAATCAAAAGAGCTATGCATTTTCTTTGGTAGTCTCTGTGTGACAGATATTCAGTTTGGCAATATTTATAATAGTGAAAAGTTAAAAATCTAAATGCTCAATGTAATATTTGAAATATGGTATACACAAACTTGGATTTAGATTACAAAGTAGCCCTTAAAAATCATGTTTTTTTGATAAATATTTAATGACTTAGGAATTTGATTGCCATATATATACACAAATCCAGACCAAATGCATATAAACAGTCTGATTCAAATTTTAAGTGACTTTCTTAGTGGTGAGATTATGATTGATTTGAATTTTTTTCTCTATACTTTTCTTCAGTGGGCCTCTGTTTTATAATCAGGACTAAAAGGCAGCAACAATATGAACAACCACAAACTTATGTAATAAAACAATTTGTAGTGGCTAAAAAAGATTGAGTTTGCCTATGGAGTCGTAAATTATCAACCTATTGAACACACCTTATTATTGTTGAAAGGGACCTAAATGGTCATTTGGTTCTGCTTCCCATCTAGTACTGTAGTACCTTTGGTATCATTTACAGCAGTTATAAAGACAAAACAGGTCTCAGATACATACAAGGGAGATAATTAATTTTTGTTAGTATTTAGAACGTCTTCCCCCTTGATTTCATCCACTTGCTCTTGTTTTGCCATTTGGATCTATAAAGCAATTTGACGTGTTTTTTTCTTTTGTTTTTTTCTCCCAAACAACATCTCTATGTCTTCTTTTCATCAGACTAAAGGTACTTAGTTTCTTATTTATCATATGCCCTAGTTTTCAGGTCCCTCACTTTCAGGAATTGGATTAGTGTTTCCTTTTAAATATGGTAACAGTATCTAGGTACAGTATTTTGGATGTAGCTATACATGTACATTTCTACTGACGTTATAATATCCATGATATAGATACGATCTGGAAGTAGCTAAAGATTATGTAAGCTTCAGACACTGTTGATTTGGACACAGACATGAGGAATTGACATTTCTTGCCACTATTTACTCAACTGAAGAGGAAAGATGGGCTCCAGTGTCATTGCTAGGTATGTACCATAGATGAGGGTATGTGCTGAATTCAGACTGGCAGGTAAAGGCCCATGGGGAGGTGGCTCGCAATGCCTGGTGTGTCTTCTTCAAAGCTCTTGACCTGGCATTATCTTGGAGACCATTTTGCCGATGTTGTGGCCAGAATATGAAAGTGTAGAGAGCATCACTCTTGAAGATTTCACCTGGTTTGGACAGTAACTTGGTAGTCATAACTCATGTATGATTTTTTTCTTCACTATGGACTCCTAGGGAAAATGACTCAGCCACAGTGACTGTCCATAAAATGACTGTATCAGTGTGGTGCCTTTTAGTATCATTCAAATGCTATTTAATAAAGAGATTTAACCTTTACTGATATAAAAAGCTCCCATGGAAGAAATCAATACATTTTTGTCATGGTGTCACTTTCTTCTAGATGAGGAAACGATGGTCTTGAATTGATTTCTTTCAAGGTCAGACAGCTAGTTGGTGGCAGCCAGGATTTGAAGAGTAGTTTTCTGACTTTATGTTTGACTATTGCTAATAAAAGCTAAATTTTTTTCTTTAAATCAGCAATTATACTGACGTCTTGGGTGGGCTCTCCTTCTATACGAGAGAAATTCTGGTTAAAGGTGCAAGTTTGCCAAGTAGGATTCTGACTTAGGGTGATAGTGGTATGTTTGAATAAATGCCAAAAGATGGGAGGCAAATTAATACAGTAAATAAATGGAATGGATTTTATGTTCCTTTGTATTTTGTTTCAACAGTCAGACTTCAGAATCCCAGTAAGGTTTGCCATTTTGAAGTTTGTACCTCTGATATTTTACTACTTTATTTCATCTAGGAGATTTATAGTAATGATTCCATGAATCAGTACTTCCTTCAGTTTCGGGACTCTTTCTCTTATTTAGAGACTAGCCTTTTGCTTAGAGTGTTTAGTAGTTTGCATTTTATTTAGATAAAAGAGGTTGCTTTAGAATTTGTCTTCTGGCTAATTCCACTCTTACTTTGTTTTGTCTCTGAATAGCACTTTTCAGTTTGCGCACTTTGTAGTTTATTTAATTAGGGTGCCTCCTTTCCTCATATGCCCTATATTGGAAAAGGAGAGGAGCTAGCTACATTTTGCATCACCTGACTCTGTTTCCCTGTTTCTCCAGCTGCAGCTGATTGGTCCAAGTTGTGGGTACCAGATCCAATAATGAACCTTCTGTAGACAGTGGCCATGATCTGTATGACTGACTCTGTCAAGTGAGCCAGGTTTGTCTCTAGTGAACTAGGAAATTAAGACCTGGCATGGTAGTGGGCACTGAATCACAAAGGTTATGACACAGGATGGGACGAAGGAGAAACCATGACTGAGTGCTGGCCACAGGGAAGTTGGAGCTGTGAGGAAGAAGAGGTCGTGAGTAAGCAGAGGAAACCCATCCACAGAAGGCATCATGCATCAGAACTCACAGAGAGAAGCAGATCTGTCAGAAGTGTGAGCTGCCCCTACCTGGAGCTGTCACAGTTTGCGGTGCGTCTCCAGCTCTGGTTGGCAGGTGTCCTTGCAGTGTTCTCCTGATGTAGTAGGGAAACTCTCTACCAGTCCTTGTAATCAAGAATCAAAGTAAAAGGAGGAAAAGCCGTATCCTTTCTTCAAAGATTTCATGCATATACACTAAAAAAAATGTGTGTGTGGAGTCATTTAACCCCTCAACCAGTGGCTCAAACTAAGTTATATGCTTAAAGGAGCAGTTTAGGTAAGACATGAGACGTTTTCCCAAAACCCGCCATTTGAAATGTGTACACAACAGCAGCAGCATAGTGTGTTTTAAAACATTAAAACATGCTATCCCAGTGTGTATGAGGAACACTCTCAGTGGGTCGTATTCTCGTTGGAGGTGTGTTTCTTTTTCCTGGTCAGTTACCAGCATTATTCAAGGAATAATAAGGCCATTGCTATTAATATCTTAGTTAGAAAAGGCAAGTACTGTCTTAATTCTCCGAAAAGATTTTGTTGTGGGCTTTTCCCCCTGCATACCAAGATTTCCTTCTCCTTCTCTGTCATTGGCATTAAAATGGTTTTAATCAATATTATCCTTTTTGTGGCAAGTTTGTAGCCAGCCAACATGCAGAGGGGTTAGTATAGCATATGAACATTTTCAGTTTTTCTTGATAGTGGTGAAGGAAAATGCTTTGTTACTATGCCTCTCTCAGTAATAGGATTCTTGAATTAAATTATTAAACAACTTGAATGTTACCCTCTCATTTAGTATGTTTAGCAATTGTGGCTTATCCCAAACTGGCACCCTTG
>PVKH010045364.1:0-10509 GCA_004027955.1 Chaetophractus vellerosus | reverse complement strand
GGAGGTCCCAGGTTTGGTTCCTGATGCCTCCTAAAAACAAAAAAAACACAAACAACAAGCAAACAAATGAAAAGGCCAACTCAGGGGAGCCGATATGACTCAGTGGTTGAGCATCAGCTTCCCATATACGAAGCCCTGGATTCAATCCCTGGCCCCAGTATCTAAGAAAAAAAGTCTACTGAGGATGTACACACCTCAGGGATATGCTTGCAAAGTTCCCAAGTGTCACAGCACACAGGTAGGAAACAGTTAAATCATCTCCCCCAAGGTCACCCGGAATGTCAGTGGAAGGGCTGGGCATGGAGCCCGGGCCTCGGAGTTTCAGGAAGCAAACCACACTATGACATTTAATCGGTGAGACATTTTGTTTGTGTTTAAGCATTCCCTTGCAATATTTGCAGCCCAAACACTGTAGCATGGAGCCAGTGCCTGAGAAACGGGGAAGAAAATCTGGCCTGTAGCCAAAGTACCAGTCCCAGATGCATGAAGAATAAAGTAAAATCTAGCCATGTATGGTAAATGATGGCCTAAGAAAAGTGATCTTTTAAGGGTTTTTTTCCCCCCTAATCCCCAATACTAACACAGGCCAAATAACTTTTTTTAAAACAAATCAATTTTACAGGTACGTCTTGAAAAAGCATGTAATTCATCCAAAGTGTAAAATCAACGGTATTTGGTATAATCACATAGTTGTGCATTCATCACTTCAATCATTATTAGATCATTTTCATTATTTTAAAAATAATAATAATAAACAAAAGCAGACACAAATAAACAAGAAAACTCTTTACATCTCAATCTCAAATAACATTTCAATAATTGCCATTATAATGATAAGATTACTGCTCTCCAGCCAAAGGCCCTCTTATTTCAAAAGCAATATTTGATGCAACCAAATTCTTGGACATCCTCTGAGAATTTGCTGCAGTGGGATTTGGCCTGCACTCTAATGGGGTACCATCACACACCCTAAAGAGTTGAAGGAGTAGAGGAAATGCTGACCTCCAATTAATAGGAGGGAGATCTCCGCAGTCCAGAGATCTGGGACTTGAGAGCTGGGTCAGGTGCAAAACCAAAGAATTGTCAGGAAGAGCCAGTATTTTAGGCGTTGGGCTGGTTCAGGTTCAACTTCACTATGACTGTGGAAGAGATAGTTTATGAAACTAAAAAAGCAGCTGAATTGACCCTTGTTTCTATACCTCCCCCATTGTTCACCTTAGAAGAGGACCTGAGCAGCCTCTTCTTCCTAGTCCCCTCACTCCCAATACCAGCCTAGGGGTGCCCTTTGCCTCCACAGACAGGGCCCGTCTTACCCACCATCAAGGCCATGACCAGATACATGGGGTTACCAGGAGCTTTCGGTTCAGGCCCACATTTTAGTCTTGCTATTGGGTTTTCTCACACGTAGACCATCCACCAGGTTCCTGACTCCTTGTGGGCCCAAGACTTTGCCTGAGACCTTGACCAACAATTACCTGGCCTTTGGGCTCTAAGATCTGCCCCCTTTGGTTTTTGGAAATTGCCTTTATCTCCCCAATCCTTGAAATCCCATGGACTTTCTCACTCACCTGATTTAGAGTGAATGAATCTTGTATATATGGTGCCCTGGACTTGGTCACTCCCAGCATCTCCCACCTACCCCTTACCAGAGTAGTGCTAAGTACGAACCACCCACACAACAGTGTAACTCAAACCTCTGATGTGGGCTCAGCAATCTCTTTCCAGTGTGTGTGATGGTTCAGTCCATGTGTCAATTTGACCAGGCAATGGTGCCCAGTTGTCTGGTCAAGCAAGCACTGGTCTGATTGTTACTGTGAGGATATTTTGTGGACTGAAATCATCAGTGAGTTAATTGCATATATGGCTGATCAAATCTAAAATCAACTGATGAAACTGCATTCAACAATGAGAGAGGTCTCATCCAATCAGTTGACGGCCTTAAAAGGAGACGTGAGCATTTCATCAGTCAGAAGAGAGAATTCCCATCTCTGCTTCAGCCAGCCAGCTTCTGGGGAATTCACTGAAAAACTTCATCAGAGTTTCTAGCTTGTGGCCTGCCCTACAGAATTTGGACTTGCTCATCCCCACAGTTGTGTGAGACAATTCTTATAAAAAAGCTCTTAATATTAATATATAAACATATAAACACTCATATATAAATATAAGATATAAATATCTCCTGTCAGTTCTGTTTCCCTAGAAAACCCTGACTAATACGGTGTGTGCTATCCATTCTCCACGGGATTGGTCTTGCGGAGGCCACAGTCGGTACACATCAATCAGTACCCTGCTAAATTGAGGTCCTGCTTTAGTCTGCCCCTCCACAACTCTTTTATCATCCTTTTGGAGATTGTTCAATGCCCTTCCCTGGATCATCCTAATTTGATTCTTTATGTATTTAAGCTGCTTGATGCAAAGGTCAGTCTGTACATCTCCAGAAGAACATGATGTGTTTCTCACTTGGGTTTTCTACTGACAATGCAGCCCCAGACAATTTGCTGCTAAAGAAACAGAATTAAGTAATATTTTATGTTTCATTTCAGCCTCTCATCCCATATTAAACACAATATCCAAATTATCCATTATGCATTCTGCAATCTCTCCCTAGTATCTTTCTTTCCATCTTTTTACTTTCTTTCTTTTCTTTTCTTTCTTTTCTTTCTTTCTTCCTTTCTCTCTCTTTTATGTTTTCTTTCTCTCTCTTCCCTCCCTCCCTCCCTTCCTCCCTCCCTCCCTCTCTTTCTCCCTTCCTTTCCCCTCCTTCTTCCTCCTTTTCTCTTTCCCTTCTTTCTTTTCTTTCTGCCTTCTGTCCTTCTTTTTCACAAACTAAAAGAAAACTATGAATCAGGCACTGGGAAGCAGGCAATTACAATACTGGGTTATGACTACACATGGCTATATTTGAAAGACCTCACATACTTTTTAAGGTAAAAATAAAAACCTTACTTTTCTAACACAATATAGTCCAATTACCTATTGAAATCACCACAAATAATTTATTTTCTTAAATAATTCACATTCTCTTTTGTACATCTATTAATTATACCCATAGTTTGAATATGTATATATCCTAATATTTATACACTCATGTCCATATATATATATATACAAACGTATGTGTGTTTACCCTAATATTTAGAAAGGAATCAAACTATTTCAACACACACATATAGAGAAGATTATAGATAGTTAAATATATAATGTTTCTTTAGCGATCACAACATAAATTTAGTAATCATTAAAATTATTCAATTGATAGTAATATGCTACTCGTTACACAGCCCATGATTCTGAAACGGCATCCAAAGTGCACTTGTAGACAATCAGAAATTTTAGATAACTATTACAAGGTTCTTTCATGGCATATGGAGACATTTCCTAGATGAAGAAATGTGAGTCTTAGTCTTTGGTACTTGGCATCAATATAATAAAAAATGGATATATATCTATATATATACATATATAATTTGCTTATATTTATGTTTATATGTGTATGTACAATGACTTTTATTTTGTTATTGTCATTATCGTTTTAAAGTTCACTCATGACACAGAGAGTTATATCTAAAACAAGTCATTGATTAGCTAAATGAGGTTGCAACTTCCAGGCAAAAGGCAATCTTTAGCTACTCTTAATTATTTATTTTAATGCATTTTCCTTTTATTGGATGTTAAGCTATATCTCCACAACTAACAGCAAAGTGAAACTTTTTCTCAAAAATACATAATTTTAAAAATCTAAATAAGCAGTCAACATTGAAAACATTTAAGCACACTCTATGAGTTGTATTTTAAACAATTTTAACAAAATTTTACTAATCTACCGATTTTAATACTCTACAATATCAAAATCTAATTATATATTTCCCTAGGATAAATAATAATTATCTGAAAGTATTACTCAAAGAGAAAAGCTAAAAATTATTTGAAGAGGCATGCAGTATATTTTGAAAGATCTCCTCAGGGGAAATGTTTCTTTTTTAAATTACATTTTAGTTTTATGCACAAATAGTAATATGTTTTATGATGAAAAACAACAGTCCTTAACGCTACTCTTCCCACCCCCCCAGAGACAACACTTCCATCTCTTTTCATTTTCTCTTCTGGTATTTATATTCATATTTCTAAATAACGTACTTCCTCTGCTATTTCTCAGTTCATTCATTTTAAACATTAGGTATTTACTTTTCATTATAATAGGTCAGGATCCAGCTCTCTTACATCACTATCAGCTTCCCCTTCACTCCCCAATGAAGATAAAACAAAGTATTTATTAATCAATATTCAGCATTTATATTATTTTTATTATGCAAATATTATTCACTTCTTGGCCAAGATTGTTTCCTTTCTCAGACAACTGCTTGGTGTTTTTCTAAAGGTAGTAGCGATTGCCTTGCTTCTTTATTGCTTAGTTTTTTTATGTACCTAATTCTTCACCAGTGCTCCAGCAGATTCAATTGTTTATTCATTCATTCAACAGATATATATTAATTACTCTATCTTGGGCACCATTCTAGGCTCTACAGATTCATCCAAGAGCAAAACACTAAAATCATCCTGCTCTTTCACAATGTAAATGACAGTGCAGAAAGGAAAGACAATTTAAAATAAACATAATGACTAAATAAGGTATATAATTTTTTTTCAGAATAGGGAATGTGCCTTGGGGAAAAATCAGAGCAGGTTATGGAGATAAGTGCAAATCAATTACTCCTTTCAGGAGGGATGCAAAGATAAGAATTGCTTGCAGAAGGACCTCAAATTTATTTATTTTTTTTAATATATTTTTTTATTTTTATTTTTTAAAAGAATCTTAGATTACATAAATGTTACACAAAAAATATAGGGCATTCCCATATGCTCTGATCCCTAGCCCTCCCATAGTTTCTCACATCAGCAACATCTTTCATTAGTGTGGTACATTTGTCAAAATTGATGAACACATCTTGGAGCATTGCCACTAAGTAATGATTGCAGTTTACACTCTCTCCCACACAGTTTTGCAAGTTATTACATGATATACAATGACCTGTATCTGCCATTGAATTTTCATTCAGGATAATTCCCAAGTCCCAAAAATGTGCCCAAATTACACCTATTTTTTCCTCTCCCTCCCCTCAGAACCTCCAGTTGCCACTGCCTCCACATCCATGATAAAATTCTTCCACTGCTAGGATCACAACAAATCTACAGTAGAACAACTGTAAGTCTATTCTAGTCCATCGTCCGTTCTCCAATTCTGAGGATTCTGGGATGGTGATGCCCTCTCCACCTCTAATTGAGAAGGAGCTTAGATCCCATGGGGCAGATGGATGGGACTTTTTTGCTTGCAGTTGCAGACTCTCTCTGTTCCTTGAGATGAGGACCTCAATTTTAAATGGGGTAGACAGAGTAGGTGTCACTGGAGTTACAGTTGAGCAAACAAAGTAAAACAAATCAACAAGGGAGCCAGTGAATCATAGGAGACAATTCTCCATGCAAAGGTAACAATCAGTACAAATTCCCCGAGGACAAGGTATGTCTGGGGTATACCAGAACCCCAAGAGGGATACAATTCTCAGGATGGAGAGAGCAAGGAGGAGTGTGATAGGAGAGGTAATGGGGCCAGATTAGATTCCATCTTGTGAGCCTTAATGAGGACATTGACTTCTACACTGAGATGGGCTAAAAGATTTTTGTTTTAGCTTCAAGCAAAATTTGCTTCATCTTGAGGCAATGATTAATTTACTTTTAATCTTAACAGAGTACAATTATGTCAGATAGGTCCACAATATTCAGTGAGACAAGTTGACAATACCCATTCTACATGACAAGTCACCAAAGACCCAAAAACTGCAATTTATGCCATATAGGAGCAGTTAATTCAAGTAGATGAGAATACCTTCTCATCCAACCATGTCTGTCCTTTCAGCACTTAGCTAGTCAGGTCCACTATCTTCCTTAGGTATACAGAGTCTTCAATTGGCTATCAACACCATATATACCATTTCTGTTTCTATGAGAGGCAGTGCCAGATACAAACACTGTTATTTGCACAGACCTTGAACTTTATTCTCCTTAATGGAAGCTAATGTATGTACCATCAAAGCCAAATTATACACTTTAAGATTCAAAACTGATGAAATCTATTTCAGACTGTCCTCTAGAACAAAGCAAAAGCTGTCTCTCTTGGTGAGATAAACCTTTCTCCATCTTCTTGGCTAGAATTTGTGCTACTAAATAGATTAAAGTTGTTTGAACAGGAGGTGGGGTCTGTGTTACAAGAATAAGGTAGTCCTAAGAGACTGTGATAGATTGAACTATGGACTCCCACAAAAGACATGCTCTCCATCTTGATCTGCATTCCTGTAGGTGGGAAGCCATTTGTAAATAGGACCTTCTGAAGGTATTATCAGTTAAGGTGTGGCCAAACTGAATCAGGGTAGGTTGTAAGCTGTATTACTGAGGCCTTATAAAAAGAGGAAAAATGGATACAGTCAGTCAGTGGAAAGCAGAACCCAGAAGAAGCCAGAAGACATGGAAGCCAAAAGTCAGAGAAAGTCAGAGGCGACCATGTGATGAAGACAGAGATGCAAACCAGCGAGCCTCCCAGGATGGTGGCAAGCCAGCGCCAGAATGTTACGACTCCGGGGAAAAAGCTTGGCCTGTCAAAACCTTGATGTCGGATATCTAGTCTTCAAAACCGGGAGATAGTAAATGCTGATTGTTTAAGCCAATCCACTGAGAGGTATTTGTCATAGCAGCTCTGGCAGACCATGACAGAGACCAACAGGAAGTCATAGCAGCAAAGAATTAGCCTCCTGGCTTTTCAACATCTCTGTTAATTCAGCAAGGAATCTTTGCAGGGTGCTGTCAGGAAAATGCCAAACCTCCATAAAATGCAACCTTGACTTTCATATGTCACTCCAGCTAACCCCTGTAATCACTAGGGGTTACTGTTCAGGATTTGTAGATCATTCATTCCAGGTTTCAGAAGATTAACACAGGTTGGTTTTGCCAAAGTAAGTACATGCTGTTGAGCCAGTGGCAACATATCTGGACTGGAAACCAGCAGTCCTGAGTCCTCGTCCTTGCTGTGTTGAAAAATACAGTACTTCTTTCCTCTAGAAAGTAGAGTGTGGTTAACCACCTTACCTCCATGCCCACACACCAAAAAAGTGGTTCAATTATCTGCCCTGGGTACTCTAAGCTTCTACCCATGCATATTTAGGGGCAAGCTAGAGACTTTAACATATCAAACTAGTTAGCTCCTAAATATTCCTGGGAGAGAGGTTATTCATAAGATGACACTCAGAAAGGAAAGAAGATTTAGAAACTAGAGTAGTTCGGTGATTAATGTCCAAGAGACTGTCTCTAACACTTCCAACAAGACATATAAGTCAGCGAAAGGCTGGATGGTCTTGGCCCCTGCCTAAGGGGCTCATTCCTCCAACTCCTGGGAAAGACCTTGCTATTACAAATTTACCTTATGGCAGAGGCCCTGTATGTAGGTGAACTTGAGACTCTTCTTGAAGAAGAAAAGAATTTAGGGAAATTTAAAATCCTAAAATGTCTCGAAAAGGAGTGTACCCAGCAAAATATTTTGCAGTCCTTGCATTTTGGAAATAATGTGATTCTCAAAGGCAGTCGGTAATAGAAACCACTGAACAAGAGTTGACCTGCTCCCCAGGGCTTAGCCTGATTGGGCAGAATGATTTAACTCGGGAACCCCACTTTACGATTCAGCAGAAAAGCACAGACCTCTGTCCTGAGAAATGAAGGAAGGGCATGAGGAAATGTTCTGGTTCTCTTTTCGTCTATTCTAAATGGTTCAGATCCTTGGGGTTTTTAGCACAACCTAATTTCATAAATAGCAGCCTGGGAAGGTTTGCCCAACCATTCAAGAAGTCTATTTACTTACCATGCCTCTCACCAATTACTGTGTATTTCACATTAAATGTTTGATTGGATTACTAATCTAAAAACTCACCACTTCAGAATCACCCAAAGCCTTAATTTCCTATCTCAAGCCCCGAAACACGTCATGATTACCTCCGAGCTGAGGCGGTAGGTAGGCTGTGTCAGAGATGTTTGAGAAGCTCTCTCTCTGAGCACAGGCGTCTGAGGAAACAGAGCACATGTAAATAGGCTAATGAGCCTCAGAATTGCTGGAGTTGTCGAGACCGACTGTGGAGAATTCCCAGGGAGTTAAGTAGGATGTGAAACCGGCTCTGAATAAATGCTATTGCCCTGTCCTTCTGACTTCCTGCTCCTGTGTTTCCCAGAGTGCTTGAGCTGGCTCCCTTTAGCCCAACCCTTTGGTAGCAGTTGGGTTGGAGCAGAATCGTTTAAAAAGGGGTCTCTTGGTGGGCAAGGCCCTGATGTTGATTCCTGAAGCTGCGTTAGCAGCAGAGCACATTTTGAAACATCGTTGCATTTGGTTCATGTTTATTTACCAGAAAAGGAGGCAATTGGCTTATGGCCTCAGAAAAACAACTGTGAGGGGTGAGTTAGAGCATTGCATCCTGGCGTTTGACAGTCAGATGTGATGAAGAAGGAGAAACAGCGATAGCATCACGTGCTCTTGACACAGTTCTGACGACGCGTGGTCAGGGTATTTTTTTACGTGTTCTAGTGTGTGTGTAAACTTCTTAGTGTGGTGCATCATAAAGGCCAAAAGTGCACGTACGTGTACAGCTCGGTACATTTTCACGAGGTGAACACACCCGAGTAACTGTAGCTCGTATCAAGAAACAGCACTTTCTGTACCCCAGAAGTTCCCCTTCCAGCCACTGGTCCCGCAGGAATCACTGCTGTCCTGACTTGTAACACCTGGGATTCTTTTTGCTCGTTGTGAACTCTGTATAAATGGAATCACACAAACCGCTCTCTTTTGTATCTGGCTTTCCTCAAGCGTTCAGAGATTTTACAAATCTGTCCTTATTACACACCTTTTAAAGCACTATCCATTTAGGAGGAAATGATTAATCTGCTATAGTACAACAGTTTGCTCTCCAAAAATGAGTCAAGTAAAGAAATTCACATGAGAAATGCATGTATAAATGGCTGCATTATACACTTCAGCCTGCCAACAAAAATTTCCGGTTTCTAACAGAGTGGAAAAAGGCACCTCCACAGTGCCTTTTCCAAAGGAGATAGATAGTAATGAGCTAGCTCTGTAGCCACAGTGAAAAGTTAAAGGATGGGCGGGGGACCAGACTGGAGAATTCTGCGCTCTGAACTGAAGCATAAGCTGGTAAACACAAGAAAAGGAGATAGGGCCGATAATGGCAGGTAGTGCTAATCCCTTCCACTTTATATTAGCGTTTTTCCCAAGAAACGGGCCACTGTGCAGGTGCTAGCTCACTTCCTGCAGTTCGTAGTCAACTTTTTAGATACATGACTTCCTAGCCTCGGGTCACGGAAAGGACAAGTATAATAATAATGATAAAAGTATCATTCATTCTTGAGCTGAATTAAAACACGACTCCATCGCTAAAGTTAAAGCAAGACAAAGGACTTCGAGCAGTGAGAGTCGTAACTGCAAGTTGCAAAATAACTAAATGTCATTGCTGGGTGCAAAAATATTTAGGAGCCAACTTTACATTGAGCATGCTATGGGATTATCCAATCACACTCACATGAACAACATGTGCATTTGCAGATTTATTTGACCAGGCCTCAAGCCTAACAACTGCATTCCAAGTGAATCAAGCATTTGTTTGAAAAAAACATAATCAAATATGGATTATTTCAATAACAGCCAAAGAGTTTCTTCCTGAGTTCCCTGCCAGCTTTTTGCCGGGGATTTACTGCCACGCATTTTTGAGCAAACCACATTTCTCTAATATGGCTGATCCTTCCCAGTCTAAACATTTTTCTTTGAAAACCTGAAACCCTGCAATTAAATCTTCCTCCCTGAAACAAGGAAAGTTCACTGAGCTGAGAAACCAAGTGCATCCCCCACAGAGAAGACTGCAGTCATCGGGAAGGGAGATGTTGTCGGATGGAAAGAACCACTGATGAGATACAAACAGGACGATGTTGGAGAGGAGGAGAGAAAAATGTACACGCTCATCTCAGGGCTTCGTGTATTCAAACATACCCTCAAGGGCGGCTGTGTGTGTGTCCCTGAGAAATGGAAAATACTGCTAATAGGCCAAATACTTTTCTATGGCAAAGATCAAACTCAATAAGCCTTGCTATTGACAATATTCTTTGTAGTCATGGTTCGCCTTGTGAAAGGAGAGGGGGAAGACTTTATTAAGGAAAACAATGGATTTATGAGATGATTCACTGGACTGAAAAATGGTGCCTAATGTTTCACAAATGTGATTTTCCCTTCTTGAGAATCTTCTTTTCTTGGCATTTAACCACAACGGTTGATTCGCAGAGGATGGCTACGGGAGGGGTCCAGAAATGTGTTTTTTCCTCCTGACCAATGCATTGATGCTAGTACAGAGATGCTTGGGGCCAGAGTCTGCACACGAGAATGCAATAAATCTCATAAACATCATGCATTTGTGTGAA
>PVKH010045363.1:0-10513 GCA_004027955.1 Chaetophractus vellerosus | reverse complement strand
AAGAACTTATTAATTGGGTTTGGTTGTTCTGTGTGAATGTAAGCCAGCATAACACATGGGTAATGGAATAGCATACAGGACTAGCCAGGTCAGAGCCCTCAGGCCGTGCTTGTCAGAAGAAAAAGCACCATACCCAGAATAAGCTAATAGGGTGGGGATTCAGAGGTAAGAAGAATCTACCCAGAATCCTCCTCAATTCTGCCCAGAGCATTTTATCAAGGGCATTCTGTGTAGAGTGTAAGGTCAGAGACTTTTTTTTTTTAATTAGAGAAGCTGTGGGTTACAGAACAATCATGCATAAAATACAGGATTCCCATATACTATCCTATTATTAACACCTTGCATTGGTGTAGAACATTTGTTACATTGTGATAGCACATCTTTATAATTATAGTATTAACTATAATCCATTGTTTAACTTAGGCTTCATTGTTTATAAGGTCAGAGACTTTTTAAATATTTCTGCCACATATGGGCAGGGAAGACAAACTCTACAACCTTAGGGAAAACAATTGGATCAAAGTCCTCAAACAAAAATACCTGCCAGGAAACAAACAATTCAGAAGGCAGCATTTGTTGTTGGCTGAATTCAGATGTGTGACATCATTAAAAAAAACCTACCAGGGAACCAGCTGTGGCTCAATTGGTTGGGCTCTGGTTTATCACATGGGAGGCCCCAGATTCGGTTCCCAGGGCCTCCTGGTGAAGGCAAGCCGCCGCGCAGTAAGCTGACTAGGAGGGATGGCGCAGCAGGGGGAGACAAGCAGACACAGAAAAACGCAAAGCAAATGAACACAGTGAGCACAAGCAGCAAAGGGGGGATATATAAATAAATAAAAATAAATCTTAAAAAAAAAAAAGAAAGAAACCTACCAGGATGTCTCCAAGTAACAGGTTTTCATTTGTTCATAATAAACACATGCCAAGGAGGACTAGATCTAGTCTCAAGCCGGTGTCAAGTTAAAATGCTAATACTATTATCTTAAAGATAGTCACTTACTGATTTGGGAAATAAAAATATGGTTCTTTTTCTTATGTGGTCATTGTCTCCAGTGCATACTGTGTAGCAAAAAGATAGGGGAACAAATAGATTCTGCAAACAGATAGTATAGAACAACAAACTTCTATGAACCCATTTCTAGTCACAGCTATTAGGTGGATTTTGCCTGTTTGTGTTAAGATACAGATGCTTGATCAGAACCAGACTCCTGAATGAATGGAAAGGCCATCATCTGAAGTACGATATGAAGGGTGCTAAAATAAAAGACCCCAGCCCAAAATACTTCCTCCCATGCATACCACAGTGCCTGAAATTCCACTATATACTCAGGAGCCAGGGTAGCACATCTCCAGCAGTTTTAATGGCAAAGGTAAGGCAAGAGCCCATTAATCAGCATTATCATTGGGTCAGATTTTCCATGGCTACATGCCTCCTTTCAGAGTCCTAGGAGCTGGAGGATGGGAAAAGAGGTGGGGAAGAATATACCAAAAGCCTGTAGTTTTCCTTGGGAAGGACTGAAGGATAAAGAAAACTTGTCATTTGAAGCCTATTATGTTTGAGGTATTATGCTTGGGCCATAATTATCAGTTCACCAAGTACCCCTAGCAGTGAAGGGACACTGATATTTTATTAGTCAAGCCTCTTTCAGTGGCATGGAACAAAACTAAGCAAATTCAAGAAAATTTTTAATTATTTTTAAGTTGCATAACTAAACAAATAAAGGTTATTTGTTTCAGGTATAGCTGGATCTGGGTGCTTGAACAATGCCTTCAGAATCTTTTAGCTTTGTATTTTTCTGAGCTGTCCTTATTCTCAAGCAAATTCTCTTTTTGTATGAAAAATGGCACAGTCCCTATCTTGGCTCACCATCTCAAGAGGAGAAGAGTACTTTCTCCCAACATCCCTAACAGTCATGGTTGCCCTGCTTTAGCCTGTGTTCACCCCCACAGTGGGGCTTCCTAGACCTTCAAAAGAACCCATTAAGGCACTGGATACCTGGTTAGAGTCAGCCCAGAGGGAAGACACAGTACAGGGTAAAAGACATGAAAATAGGAGGGTGTGTTAGTTTACTATGGCTGCTATAACAAACTATCACACTTAGAAGCTTAAAGAACACAAATTTATCACAGTTCTGTAGGTCAGATGTCTGACACAGTTCTCACTGGGCTAAAATCAAGGTGCTGACAGGGTTGTGTTCTTTTCCCAAGGCTCTAGAGAAGAAATCTGTTTCCTTGCTCATTCAAGATGTTGGCAGAATTCAGTTCTCTGTGGTTGTAAGAATGGGGTCCCTATTTTCTTGCTGGCTTTTGGCTTGAGTCATCCTCAGCTTCTAGAGGCTGCTGGCACTCCCTGGCTCATGGCTTCCTTCTTCTTCAAATGCCAAGTCAAGTCCCTTGGACCTTTCAACCTTCCAGCACATCGTCTGACCACAGCTGGGCAAGGTTCTCCATTTTTATTAAGGGCTCATGCAGTTAGATTGGGCCTACTGTGGCAACCTCAATTATACCTACAAAGTCCCCGTTGCCAAGTAAGGTAACAAATTCACAGGTTCCAGGGATAAGTACGTGGAAATCTTTGGGGGCCATTATTCAGCCTATTACAGAGGAGTAGGAAAATGACAAAGATAAACATTGTTTAATCCTTTACTTCCTTACTTCATATGTATATACACATGTATATCATTTTTTTAAACTAGACTTTATTTTTAGAATAGTATGGAACACTTGTTATAATTAGTGAACCAATACTGACACATTATTATTATTTTTAACTAAAGTCCAGTTTATTTAGATTTCCTTAGCCTTTACCTAGTGTCATTTTTCTGTCCTAGGATCCCATCCAGGATATCACAGAACATTTAGTTGTCCTCTTTCTAAGAGTTTCCTTGTTTTTGATGACCTTGACCATTTTGAGGAGTACTGGTCAGATGTTTTGTAGGATGCCCCTCTACTGGAATTTGTCTGACATTTTTCTCATGATTAGACTGGATTATGTGTTTTAGGAAGGAAGATCACAGGTAAAGTGCCATTTCCACTACATCATGTCAAGGGTACATACTATTAACATGATTATGACTTGAAGCTGACCTTGTTCGCCTGGCTGAGGTAGTGCTTTTCATGTTTCCCACTGTAAAATTACTCTTTTTTCTTTCCCTTTTCCATACTGTACTTTTTGGAAAGAAGCCACTAAGTGGAGCCCATGCTCAAGGAGGGGTTGTTTGAAGTTTTTAATGTATTCAATTATTTATATCAGTATGGATTCATGGATATTTATTTTATACTTCAGGTCATAATCCAATATGAGTTTATTTTATTTTTGCTCAAATTATTCCAGCTTTGGCCCCTGGGAGCTCTTTCAGTTGGCTCCTGTATCCCTTTGGCATAGCTCTGTCAGTTTGCTTCTGAACACTTTTCATATTTTCTATCACTACAAGATGTTCCAGGCTCATCTTGTATAGCTCTTGCCCCAGTCCAAGAATCAGTCATTTCTCCAAGTAGCCTTGGTTCCTTTTATTGAAGAACAGTATTAGAAACCAAAATCTGGGCAATAGTTGTGTTTGTTGCTACTGGTATGTCATTTCTTTTAGGACTTCTCAGATGACAGAACAAATAAATATATTTTTCCTAACTATGGTGGTTTGAAGCTGTATGTACCCCAGAAAAACATGTTCTTAAATCTAATCCATTCCTGTGGGTGTGAAACCACTGTAAACAGGACCTTTTTATGAGGTTACTTCAGGTAAGGTGTGGCCCACCTCAATCAGGATGGGCCTTAATCCTATTACTGGAGTCCTTTATAAATGGAAGAAATTAACACACAGAGTGAGAAAGCCACAGGAAGCAAGAAGCCAAAAAGGAACCCGGAAGAGAAGCAAGAGCCCAAGAGACACCACCACGTGCCTTGCCACGTGACTAAAGACCAAGGATAGTCAGCAGCCAGCCCTAGAACACCAAGTCTTCAGGGAGAAACCATCAGCCTTGATGACAGCTTGATTTACACTTTCTTTTAGCCTCAGGACAGTAAGCTAATAAATTCCCATTGTTTAAGTTGTTAAGTCAATCCATTACATAGTATTTGCTTGAGCAGCCTAGGAAACTAAAACATTAACCTATGTATATACACTTATCTGTAAATGTTCTTCATGTAGGCATCTGCATCTAAATTAAGCTAAACATGATTTCTTACCAATGTCTCCAACGCAAAACCATTACTACACAGGTCATTCTAGTTTTCCCCCTTGTTCTCTGTAAATTTCCACTTCATCAGTAAGAAACCTAACCTTAACCATCCATCATCCATTTCCTTTCTTGTTCAGTGACAGTGTACAGGTATAGCGGTATCAGAATTGTTAACCTGTACCTCCAGGGAAAACAACTTTTAGAGTGCAGTACTTATGTGCAGTGCCTTTTGCCTTGAAATTTACCTACTCCATTCATTTCCAAAGTGATTCAGGTCAGCACCTTTTCCCCCACCTCCTTCAGTGAAGTTGTTTCATACATTTTTTATACTTAGATTCTCTGTTCTGAATTCTTTTTTGGGATCCCTGACCTCCGAAATGATGTTTTAATTTGCATTCATTAAGGTTCACTGTTTGTGTTGTGAAAGTTCTAAAGGTTTTGACAAATGCTTGTCACGTATCTACCATTACAGTATCATACAGAATAGCTTTACTGCCCTAAAAAAGCCCTGTGCTTCATGGGAGGCCCCAGGTTCGGTTCCCGGGGACCTCTCCTAGCGGGCAGACCGCCTTGAGAACGGAAAGCCGCCATGGGCGGGCCGGAGTGCCGTGGGCAGGGCAAGAAGCTGCCACGGACATGGCAAGAGTCGCCACGGGCAGGGCAGGTCGCCTGCGGATGGAGCGCAGCCAGCCACCCGCGAACTGAATCAAGCGCTGGCCGTGAACGGACGCAGAGACCGCCCACAAGCGGGGAAAGCCGCACCTGCGCAGTGACCGCTCTCGGCGTGTCGCCGCAGCGGGGGGAAGGGGAGATATGTAATAAAATAAATAAATCTTTAAAAAAAAAAAAAAAAGCCCTGTGCTTTACCTATTTATCCCACCTCTCCTCTTCCCAAACCTTTGATAACACAGACCTTTTGTCTCTGTAATCTTGCCTTTTCCAGAATGTCATATAAATGGACTCATACACTATGCAGACTTTTCAGACTGACTTCTTTCACTTAACAATATGCGTTTAAACTTTTTGCCATGTCCTTTTGTAGGTTGATAGCTCATTTCTTTTTCTTGCTGAAGTGTATGGATGTACCACAATTTGTTTATCCATTCACCTATTGAAGGACGTCTTAGTTGCTTCCAGTTTGGGGCAATTATGAATAAAGCTGTTATAAGCATTTGTGTGCAGGTTTTTGTGTGGGTATCAGTTTTCAACTCAACTGGGAGCATGATACCTAGGAGCACGATTGCTATGTTTAGCTTTGTAAGAAACTGCTAAAATGTCTTCCAAAGTGGCTGTACCATGTTGCATTCTCACCAGCAATGAATGAGAGCTCCTGTTGCTTCACATCTTTGCAAGCATTTGGTATTTTCTGAAGCCAAAATCTGTATTTTAGCCATTCAGATAGGTGTGTGGTGGTATCTCATTGTTGTTTCTATTTGCAATATGCTAATGACAAATAATGTCAAGCATCTTTTCATATGCTTATTTGCCATCTGTTTAATTTCTTTGGTGAGGTGTCTGTTCAGATCATTTGTCCATTCTGTGATTGGGTTGTTTGTTTTCTTTTTGTTGAGATTTTTAACATAAATCAATTTTATTGATACATATTAATAAAGCATAAATCCATTCAAAGTGTACAATCAATAGTATTTGGTATAATCACATAGTTGTACATTCATCACTCTAATCATTTTTTGGGCATTATCATTAATCCAGTAATAATAATAATAAAATGGTAATAATAATAATAAACAAAAACCAACAAACCAAACAAAACTCATCACCTTTCAGTTTCTCTATGCTTCCCCTGCCACATATAGTGCTATTCTGTTTCCTTCTAGTATATTTGTATTTATATTTTGTAAAAATAGTCTTATATATGCAATATCACCCATATTTATATTTTACATGAGGTTTCACTATGTTGTTACATGTTTTAGCTTTCCTTCTAGTAATATAAATGTCCTTAGGCTTTCCCTTTCAACCACTGTCATACCCATATAATAACTCTGCTGGTCGAAAACAGCATGATGTGCTCTCACCATTTCCATTTATTTCCAAAGATTTACAAACAACCTTTTAACCAGTTCTGCACAGATTAACCATCACCTTTCCATTTTCTACCCTTATTCTATATTCTGGTGATGTATATTCTAATTATAAATTCCATGAATTTACATAATATATTTAGTTCGTAATAGTGCAATCATACAGTATTTGTCATTTTGTGTCTGGCTTGCTTCACACAACATAATATCCTCCAGTTTCATCCATGTTGTCATATGCTTCACGACTTCATTTCTTTTTACTGCTGTATTCCATCATGGGTATACACCACAATTTTGTCTATCCATTCATCAGTTAATGGACACCTGGGTTGTTTCCAACTTTTGGCTATCGTGAATAATGCCGATATGAACATCGGTGTGCAGATGTCTATGAGTGTCACTGCTCTCAGCTCTTCTGGGTATATACCTAGCCATGGTGTTGCCGTGTCCCATGGCAAGTCTATATTCAACTTCCGGGGGAACTGCCAAACAGTCCTCCACAGTGGTTGTACCATTCTACATTACTACCAACAGTGAATAAACGCTCCTAACTCTCCACATCCTCTCCAATATTTACAGTTTTCCAACTTTTTAACAGTGGCCATTTTAATGGGAGTGAATTGATATCTCATTGTAGTTTTGATTTGCATTTTCCCTAATCACTAGCGATGTTGAACATTTTTTCATGTGTTTCTTCACCATTTGTATTTCTTCTTTGGACAATTATCTTTTCAAGTCTTTTGCCCATTTTTTAGTCAGATAGTTTGTCTTTTTATTGTTAAACATAGTTTGTCTTTTTGTTGTTAAGGATGTTAAACCCTTATCAGATATGTGATTGCCAAATATTTTCTCCCATTGAGTTGGTTTCACCCTTTTGACAAAGATATTCTTGGTGCAAAAGTGTTTAATTTTGACGAGGTCCCATTTATCTATTTTTTTCTTTTTTTTTTTTAAGATTTATTTATTTTATTACATATCTCCCCTTCCCCCCACTGCGGCGACGCGCCGAGAGTGGTCACTGCGCAGACGCGGCTTTCCCTGCTTGTGGGCGGTCTCTGCGTCTGTTCATGGCCAGCGCTTGATTCAGTTCGCGGGTGGCTGGCTGCGCTCCATCCGCGGGCGACCTGCCCTGCCCGTGGTGGCTCTTGCCCTGTCCGTGGCAGCTTCTTGCCCTGCCCACGGTGGCTCCGGCCCGCCCATGGCGGCTTGCCATTCTCAAGGCGGTCTGCCCGCTAGGAGAGGTCCCCAGGAAATGAACCCAGGACCTCCCATGTGGTATGCCGGCGCCCTATCCACTGGGCTATCGAGCCGGCACCTATCTATTTTTTCTTTTGTTGCTTTTGCTTTGGGTGTAAGGTTTAAGGAAATATTGCCTACCACAAGATCTTAAAGACGTTTTCTTCTAGGAGTTTTATAGTTGTTATTTTTATATTTAGGTTCTTGATCCATTTTGAGTTAATTTTTGTATAAAGTGTGAGATAGGGGTCTTCTTTCTTTCTTTTGGACATGGCTATCTCATTATCCCAGCACCATTTTTAAAATAGACTGTTCTGGCCCAGCTGGGTAGGCTTAACAGCCTTGTCAAAAATCACTTGACTGTAGATGTGAGGGTCTATTTCTAAGTTCTCAATTCAGTTCTATTGGTCAATCTGTCTTTATGCCAGTACCATGCTGTTTGTTTGGTTTTTTTTTTTACCATGGTAGTGAAGTAATATGCTTTGCTCCATATTCATTCTTCTTTTTAAAGACATTTATGGCTATTCAGGGCACTTTACCCTTCCAAATAAATTGATTACTGGCTTTTCAATTTCTGCAAAAAAGGTTGTTAGAATTTTTATTCAGATTGCATTGAATCTGTAAATCAGTTTGGGTAGAATTGACATTTTAATGATATTTAGTCTTCCAACCCATGAAAACAGTATGTCCTTTCATTTATTTGAGTCCTCTTCAGTTTCTTTTAGCAATGTTTTGTAGTTTTCTGGATACAGGTTTTTTATGTCCTTGGTTAAGTTTATTCCTAAATATTTGATTGTTTTAGTCACTATTAAAAATGGAATTTTTTTTCTGATTTCCTCCTCACATTGCACATCAGTAGCGTACAGAAACGCTATTGATTTTTGCGAATTAATCTTTATCCCAACAGGTTGCTGAACTCGTCTATTAGTTCTGGTAGCTTTGTTGTGAATTTTTCAGGATTTTCTAGATATAGGATCATATAATCAGTGAATAGTGAAAGTTTTACTACTTCCTTACCTATTTTATCTAGCCTAATTGCTCTAGCTACAAATTCTAGCAAAATATTGAGTAATAATGGTGACAGTGGGCATCATTTTCTTGTTCTTGATCTCAGTGGGAAAGCTTTCAGTCTTTCGCCATTGAGTACAATGCTAGTTATAGGTTTTTCATATATGCACATTACCATATTGAGAAAGCTTCCTTCCATTCCTATCTTTTGGAGTGTTTTTTTTTTTAATCAAGAAAAGGTGCTGTATTTTGTCAAATGTTTTTTCTGTATCAATCAAAACAATCATGTAATTGTTCTTCAATTTATCAATGTGGTTTATTACACTAATTTATTTTCTTGTGTTGAACCACCCTTGCATACTTGGGATAAAGCCTACTTGATTGTGGTGTATAATTCTTTTAAGGTGCTTTTGGATTTGGTTTGCAAGTATTTTGTTGAGGGTTTTTGCATCTATATTCATTGGAGATATTGGTTTGTAACTGTCTTTTTTCGTAGTATCTTCATCTGGTTTTGGTATTAGGGTGATGTTGGCTTCATAGAATGAGTTTGGTAGTGTTCTTTCCTGTTCAATTTTTTGGAAGAGCTTGAGCAAGATTGGTATTAGCTCATCTTTGAAAAATTCCACCTGTGAAGTCATTTGGTCCTGGGCTTTTCATCTTTGGGAGGTTTTTGAGGACTATTTCAATCTCTTCACTTGTGATTGGTTTGTTGAGGCCTTCTATTTCTTCTAAGGTCAGTGTAGATGGTTTGTGTGTTTCTAGGAATTTGCTCATCTTGTCTACATTATCTTATGATCTCTCTTATTTCTGTGGGGTCAGTGGTAACGTTCCCCTCTCATTTCGGATTTTATTTATTTGTGTCTTCTCTCTTTTCTTCTTTGTTAGTCTAGCTAAGGGTTTGTCAATTTTGTTGATATTCTCAAAGAAGCAACTTTTGGTTTTGTTGATTCTTTTATTGTTTGTTGTTGTTGTTGTTGTTGTTGTTGTTCTCAATTTCATTTCTCCTCTGATCTTTACTATTTCTTTCCTTCAGCTTGGTATGGGATTAGTTTGCTGTTCTTTTTCTAGTTTGCCAGGTATGCAGTTAGATCTTCAATTAGCTCTTTCTTCCTCTTTAATGTAAGCATTGAGGGCTATAAATTTCTCTATCAGCACTGCCTTTGTGGTGTCCCATAGGTTTTGATATGTTGTGTTCTCATTTTCATTCATCTCAAGATATTTGCTGAATTCTCTTGCAATTTCTTCTTTGACCCACTGATTATTTAACAGTGTGTTTTTAGTCCCTATATATTTATGAATTTTCCCTTTTTCCATTCATTATTGATTTCCAGCTTCATTCCATTATGAGCAGAGAGAGTGTTTTGTATAATTTCAATCTTTTAAAATTTATTGAGACTTGTCTTGTGACTCAACATACAGTCTATCTTGGAGAAGAACCCATGAACACTTGAAAAGAATGTATATCTTGCTGTTTTGGGATGCAATTCTCCATAGATGTCTGTTAGGTCTAGTTCATTTATCTCTGTTTCTTTACCCTCTGTCCAGATGTTTTATCCAATACTGAGAGTGGTGTATTGAAGTCTCCAACTATTATTGTAGAGACATCTATTTCTCCTTTCAGCTTTGCCAGTGTTTGCCTCACATATCTAAGGGCACTGAGGTTAGGTGCATAAATACTTAGCATAGTTATTTCTTCTTGCTGAATTGCCCCTTTCACCAACATATAATGAACTTCTTCATCTCTTATAACAGTTTTGCATTTAAAATATATTTTGTCTGATATTAGTATCACTATTCCAGGTCTTTTTTGGTTACTATTGCATGGAATATTTTTTCCCAACCTTTCACTTTCAACCTGGTTGCATCCTTATGTCTGAGGCGAGTCGCTTGTAGACAACATATAGATGGTTCATTTTTTTTTTTAATTTTTTATTTATTTTTTATATATCTGTACATTTTTAGGATTCATTGATTACACACATGTTACACAGAGATTCCAGGAGTACCCATATGCCATCCCCCACCCCTCCCACAACCCCCAACAT
>PVKH010045362.1:0-10506 GCA_004027955.1 Chaetophractus vellerosus | reverse complement strand
GGGCTCCTCCCTGCCCGTGGCGGCTTTTTTTGCCCTGCCCAGGGCGGCTCTGCCCCGCCCACAGCGGCTTGCCTTTCTCAAGGCCGTCTGCCTGCTCGGAGAGGTCCCCGGGAACCGAACCCTGCGCCTCCCATGTGATACCCCAGCACGCTCTTTATCCACTGAGCTATCTAGCTGGGCCCTGAACAATAGTATTTTTATGCATAGCCATAACCCATCTATCAATATCAAGAAATTAACATTCATTCTTTGCTCTCATTCAATTCTCAAAGCCCATTCAAGTTTTTCCAGTTGTCCCCAAAATCTCCTTTATAGCAAAATGATCCAGTCCAGGCATACATGGTATAGATATATTTGTCATGTCTCTTTAGCCTCTGTCAACCTAGAGTAGTTAATCATTTTTGCTTTACTCTCATGATCGTGACGTTTTTTAATTTACAAGCCAGTGATTTAGTAGACTTTCTCTCAATTTGAGTTTTTCTGTTTTTTTTTTCCATGATTAAAATCAGGTGATTCATCTTTAGCAGGATATCAGAGAAGTAAAGCTTTGCGGGGCTCATTGCATCCTTACAGGTGGAGAATAAATTGAATTTGTTGTACTAAGGTGATGTTAACTTTGATAACTTAAAGTAGTGTCTGCCAGGCTTCTCTACTATTATTCTTCCCTTTGTTATTATTATTTTATAGGAAGGTACTTTTAGATTATGTAAATATCCCATCCTTAATCCAACTTTAAATACATTCATTCATTTATTTATGTTATTAAGGATTTATAGATCTCTGTTTTACTTAGTAGGATATAATTTATTCGCATCAGCATTTTTTTTATTTTAGGAGGTACAAGGAATTGAACCCAGGACTTTGTACATGGGAAGCAGGCACTCAACCACTGAGCTACACCTGCTTCCCCATATCAGAAATTTTTGTTTAAATACTTTTGTTAAAGTAAAAAAAATATTTTAGATTATATAAATGTTACATAAAAAATATAGGGGAATCCCATATGTCCCACTCCCTACCCCTCCCACACTTTCCCACATTAACAACTTCCTTCATTAGGGTGGTACATTTGTTACAATTGATGAACACATATTGGAACATTGCTTGGATTATAGTTTACATTATAGTTTGCGCTCTGTCCCACACAATTTTGTAAGTTATGACAAAATATATAATGGCCTGTATCAGTATTAGAATTTTTTGATGCTCAAATTGCCCCACAGTTGATTAGTGGGCGATATGTGCTAGGCATCGCACCACGTGCTTTCACATTATCCCTCATTAATCTTCTAACTAGGAGTAGATGTTATTTTTCTCTGTTTTCCAGATAGGAAAACAGGGTTTGAATGGCTAAATGACAAAGCAGGATTTGAATCCAGGGTTTACTGACCCCAAATACTGAGTACTTTTGTTTATGCTATTTTTTGAAATGTTATTTTGGCAAATTCATATTTGCCAACTCCTCAGAAAATTAAATCAAGCCAAATAAATATATTTTCAGGCATATATATATGGAATTCAAGTTCAATATATGATCTGACCCAGTGACTAATGAGCAAGTAGCATTTCACTTTTTCTGTTTTATTATGAAAGATAAACAGTGATTCACTTTGGATGAGGCTTTTATCTTGGAAAAGCTTTTATACTCATGGTCACTCATCAGAATCAGAATCATAGAACCGAAAGCTTGTCAGGAGTTAACTGGATCATCTTGCTACCTGATACATAATTCTGTGTGGAGTCAAACTTGAAATGTCTAAATGTGCATGTTGTTTGTATTTCAGACAAAATTATTTTTTAGTTCTTTACCTCCCAGTTATTTATTCTTTCTTACCAATAATGAAAATGGGTTTGTTGTTTTTAAAAAATTATACATATATTTCATGATCATTATAAAATTCTTAAACAACATTGAAAATTACAAGGGAGTAGTACTATTTATGGGGTAGTATTTCTTTTTAATTTTTAGTATATGAAATATTTGCATGCAAAAGATTTTATATATGTGTGTATATATACATAAGCTAGAAAATGTAATAAAGTGATTTAAGACTAGACAATTACAAATGTCATTGGCCTAGTCTGTATGCTTCTTCCCTGTCTCATCTTCCAGCCTCTCCTCAAAAAGTAACCACTCTTCTAGATTTTATCATTTTCTTGCCTTTTCAAATATATATTTATAGAAGATATTTTTATACATTTAATCACACCTCTACATAAATTGCTTCATTTTGCCTGATTTTGAGCTTTATAAAAGTGATGTCTTACTTTTAATGCAATATTCTGTGATTTGTCTTTTTCTGTCAGTAGTTTGTTTCTATGACTCATTCATTTTGCATGCAGCTGCAATGTGCTTTGCAGTACAGCATTCCATTGGGTGAATTATGTCACACTTTATTCATTCTCCTTTTGACATTTGGGTTGTTTCCAAGTTTTTGCTGTTATACACAATATTATTGTGGATATTTGTGCGTATGATTCCTGGTGCACATATTTAAGAATTACCCTCGGCACTATAAATAGGAGTGGAATTCCTGAGTCGAGGATATGTACATGTTCATTTACAAAAGAGTGCCAAATTATACTCCAAAATGATTCTATCAAATTAGACTCGGATCAGGAGGATTTAAGAATTCCTATTCTACCTCTTTGACAACTTCTTAATTTTTGCCTGTCTAGGGAATATAGTAATATTTAAAATTTTTTTGACATGAGTTGAATAAATAAGAATTGGTGCCATATTAATTCTTTTTGTTTTCTTTGTTGAATGGTAAAGACTGGATTATTTTTTCTAGTAATATAAATTATATTGGCATTTAGTATATCAACCACAATTATTTGTTAGTATTAGTTTTTATACTTTAAGCAAAGTCTTATCTTCATGTGTATATAATGCAATAATATTAAAATATGTACTTTCAAGTATATAAAAGAGATTTTTACTTTTTTAAAACTTACATTTCATAATCAATTTCCTTTTTTTTTTTTTTTTTTAATTTAAAGCACAAACTTCCAAAAGAATAACCCAGTACATAAGTTAACTGAAGAGGAGCTGCTGGCATTTACATCAGTGAGTAATGTCTTTTTATTTTTTCCATTTCCCTTTTTTCCCCTTGTAAATTATTTTGCCTCTGGAATATTCTTGTCTCAGATTGCTCATGTTGAAACACTACCACCTAAGGAAATTAAGGGGGAAAAAACCCTCATCATTGTAGTTTCTAAGCCACACACATATTGCTGCTGATTTAAACATGACCATTTTTATTTGTACTTGCTTGGATTTGAAGGTATTGACTAAATATTTCTTGTTCATTATTTTATCTTAGGGCATAGTCCAGTATATCACACATAGTAGGTACTCAGTAAATATTTGTTGAATGATAAATGAAGTGACGGAGCTAGAGCTTGAATTTCACTCCAGAGACTCTATAGCCTGCAAATCCAAATTGTTGGATTTGACAAGTAGTAGTGCATTGCTTATCTATAAGGCAGTGTCAGTGGAATTTCTGGATAGTTATTCATTACAGAGAATTAAGAAAGGAATGGGGGTGTTTTATTTTCCTAGGCTGCTCAAGCCAATACAATGAAATGAGTTGTCTTAAACAATGGGAATTTATTTGCTTACAGCTTTGAGGCTAAAAGACAGTCTAAATCAAGGCATGAAGATGTGCTTACTCCCTAAAGACTGTAGTGTTCTGGGGCTGGCTGCTGGTGATCCTTGGCTCCTTTGTCACATGGCAAGGCACCTGGCAGTGTCTCCTGGTCTCTGCCTTCTCTCCCAGGTTCCGTGGATGTTCAGCCTCTTGCTTCCTGTTGCTTTCTTTCTGTCTGAATTTCATTCCACCTATTAAGGACTTTAGTAATAGGATTAGGACCTATCCTGACTGAGGTGGGCCACACCTTCTTAACTGAAGTAACTTCACCAAAAGATCTTACTTAGAATGGGTTCACACCCACAGGAATGGATTACATTTAAGAACATGCTTTTCTGGGGGTACATACAGCTTCATACCACCACAAGGGGTGTAAGAAAATACAGCTGATAGATAAAGGACAGAGTTGGAGAAGAATGGCAGTGAAAAGGAAAGATAGAGTTCACCTGTGGATACAAGATCAAAGAAGGGTTTTAACGAAACAAAAAGTCAGAGAAAGGGGCATTCAGTATCTTTTTAGTTTTATGGATGAAAAGAAGATACACACTTTCTTTAATGAACACAAGTTGCATAATATATATCATTTTCAAACGCATTTTATTATTGCAGTTAGTAATCAAGTTCGAATTCTGATGTTTCTTCCCTTGTTTTTTACAAATATGGCAAAAGATTACTTTTGTCAGGTGAAAATGAAAGCTAGCTTTGTATTGGAATATAAATCTTGCAAATTACCATGTTGTGTGTGCCCTCTTGGACATGGTTCATTGTTAGTCATTTGGGTCCTCTTGATGGCTGATTTATTTTCCCACTTCAGTATTCTTAGGAATCTTTGGCATTTATTATTATATCATGTATGTTTTAGGTAACTCTGTGGAAATATATTCATTATGTATGGCATAAGAAATTTGATAAACGCGTGTTAAAACTTGTTTTGGGGGAGCAGATGTGGCTCAAGCAGTTGAGCACCTGCTTCCCACAATCGGGAGGTCCTGGGTTTGGTCCCTGGTGCCTCCTAAAAACAAAAATTCAAACAACAAGCAAACAAACAAACAAAAAAACAACTCAGTGACTGAGCGCTGGCTTCCCACATATGAGGTCCCAGGTTCAATCCCTGGCTCTGGTACCTCCCCAGAAAAAATGTTTTTAAGAAAGGATATTAAAAAGTACTAATTATGTAGTTCCCCACTTATTCATTGAGCTAATATCTATTTAATACGTATTGTATACCAGACATTGTGCTGGTCATTGGAGCTAGAGCAGTGAACGAAGTCTTTTCTCTCCTGGAATTTACATCAGTTTAAGTCCTAGTGGGGGAAATATACGGTAGACAAAGAGAGAAATAGATATTTAATAGAGGTGCTAAGGAGAAATAGAAAACAGGGTAAGGGCACAAGAATGGGATCAGTACAGCTGTTTTAGACAAGATGGTCAGGGAAGATCCTGTGGGAAGGTACTGTTTGAACATAGATCTGAGTAAAGTGAGGGCTCAGGGAAGGATATAGAGGGTCTGGAATGGCTGTGAGCTTGAGTCCCTTTGTACTCATGGGAGTACAAAGCTGGATGGGGACAAGTATCTGGATGATAAAGGATAACCCAGGAAGCTTGGGTTTCTTGTGATAACTGAGGTAAATGAATATAGAATATAATAGGAAATTTTCCTGCTGGTCTTTTATGGGGAGGATGATCAGTAGGAAGATCTTCTTGGGATTGGTCTCATAAGTAGTTTATGGTGGCACATAGATTATCTACAATTATCCTGAGAAGATACTAAAATACTGTATTTATATTCAAACATTTAATTGTTTTTAGCATTTCATGTAGGTTGGATTATTTTTTTTCTTTCCTTTCTTTAACTCACTGATTGTTTAAGAGTGTGTTGTTTAATCTCCATATATTTATGAATTTTCCCTTTTTCCATCCATTATTGATTCCCAGCTTTATTCTGTTATGATCAGAGAAAATGTTTTGTATAATTTCAGTCTTTTTAAATTTATTGAGACTTGTCTTGTGACCCAGCATATGGTCTATCTTGGAGAAGGATCCATGAACACTTGAAAAGAATGTATATCCTGCTGTTTTGGGTTGCAGTCCTCTATAGATGTCTGTTAGGTCTAGTTCATTTATCATATTATTCAAGCTCTCAGTTTCTTTATTTAGCCTCTGCCCAGATGTTCTATCCAATACTGAGAGTGGTATATTAATGTCTGCAACTATTATTGTACAGACATCTATTTCTCCCTTCTGCTTTGCCAGTGTGTGCCTCATGTATCTTGGGGCACTGAGATTAGGTGCATAAAAATTTAGAATAGTTATTTTTTCTTGTTGAATTGCCCCTTTCATTACTGTATAATGACCTTATTCATCTCTTATGGCAGTTTTGCATTTAAAATCTATTTTGTCCTATATTAGCATTGCTACTCCAGCTCTTTTTTTGGTTACTGTTTGCGTAGAATATCTTTTTCCAACCTTTCACTTTCCTTTTATTTTATTTTATTTTATTTTATTTATTTTATTATTTATTTTATTTTATTTTATTTTATTTTATTTTATTACTTTATTCTATTTTATTTTATATTTTATTATTTTATTTTATTTTATAATTTTATTTTTTTACCCAGAGGTCCTGGGGATCAAACCCAGGTCCCTCCATATGGGAGACAGATGCCCAACCATTTGAGCCACATCTGTCCCCCTAACCTTTCACTTTTAACCTGGTTGTGTCCTTACGTCTGAGGTACGTCTCTTGTAGACAACATATAGATTTCTCAGATTTTAAATCCATTTTATCAGTCTGTGTCTTTTGACTGGGGAGTTCAAGCCATTTACATTCAATGTTATAACTGTAAAGGCATTATTTACTTCATTCTGTTGTCGTATCATACTATTGTCTATCTTTTTCACCCTTTCTAATAATCTTCATTTCTACACTCTTCTCCAAGTCTTTTGCCCTTGTTTTTTCCATTCAGGCTGTAGCCTGAAGAGATACCCTTTAGTATCTCTTGCAATTCTGGTCGTTTGGTAACATAGTCTATCAGTTTTTGTTTGTCTTTGAAGACTTTGAACTCCCCTTCATTTTTGAAGGATAGCTTTGCTGGATACAGAATTCTTGGCTGGCAGTTTTTCTCTTTCAATACCTTTAATACCTCATAACACTTTCTTCTCTCCTCCATGGTTTCTGATGAGAGGTCAGCACTTAATCTTACCGAGTTTTCCTTGTATGTGATGCTTTGCTTTTCTCTTGCTGCTTTCAAAATTTCCTCTTAATCCCTGATATTTGTCATTCTGAATAGTAGGTGTCTTGGGATAGGTCTATTCATGTTTATTCTGTTTGGGGTGCATTGTCCTTCTTGGACATGGATACTTATGTCATTCCTAAGGGTAGGGAAGTTTTCAGTCATTATTTCCTCAAATATTCTTTCTGCCCCTTTTCCATTTTCTTCTTCTGGGACACCGATAATACATATGTTTTGCATTTTGCATTGTCATTCAATACCCTGAGACCCATTTCCATTATTTCCATTCTCTTCTTTTTCTCTTCTGTCTTTTCCAGTTCAGTCTTCGAAATCACTAATTCATCTGGTCGGTGGAGCAGTCAGAACACACTCATTTATTGATTAAGTTTGCCGTCTTATGTGGGTCCAGTTCATGGTGCCCCTAAACAATTACAATAATGTCATCAAAGATCACATATCACTGTAACAAATATGATGATAATGAAACAGTTTGAAATGTGAGAAATACCAAAATGTGACAGACATGAAGTGAGCACATGCTATTAGAAAAATGGCTCTGAAAGACTTGTTACACAGGTTTGTTGTTGCCAAAAACCTTCAATTTGTAAAAAAAACACAATATCTGCAAAGCACAGTAAAGCAACATGCAATAAAACGAGGTATGCCTGTATGTAAATTAGAATAATGAATGAAATATAATAGAATCTGGAATAGGATTTGTTTCTTTCTTGCACCTTGGTGCTGCACTGCTGCACTTATTTCCATAGATGACAGGAAGGATAACCATTATAATGGGGAAGGGATGATATACCTCTCCTCCAACAGTGAAGACTTGTTTTGAGGATCAAATTGCAAAGTGTATATAAAAGTACTTTGGAGTAGGTAGAGTCCAGTGCACCCATAGCATTCATTGATGTGCTTGGTCGTCTGGTCTGGTTTGTAGGAGATGATTCCTATTTTCACTTACCTAAGTACATAAGACCTGTTTGGAATTGGCTGTAGGTATGGAAGAGAAGAAAGCAGTGAGGAAAGAAACAGTATATTCTTTCTCTCTGGGCATCTGAGTGCCTACTCTGGCAACAGCATGGTAGCCTGGGACTAGGTGGGGTAACTACGAGGCTATGAAGTGCCTTCCTCTGTTGATTGAAGAGCAAGTACAAGTGTAGAAGTCTTAATACTCCTGCCAGAAGATGGTAAGCACTTGGAGGGATAGGGACTGTGCTTAGTGGGCAACCAGTAAGAATTTGTTAGTTGAAACAAATGAATGGCTTAGTGGTCCTGAATTTTATTGTTTTAATTAGGTGTCCTAACTTTTATGAAAACGATGGTGAAATCTCTCTTTTTGGAGAAATTTTTGCTAGTGTTTTCATGTTGGTGCAGCATGTTGAATTATATGTGAGATATGTTGGGAAAA
This sequence comes from Chaetophractus vellerosus, assembly GCA_004027955.1. NCBI lineage: Eukaryota > Metazoa > Chordata > Mammalia > Cingulata > Chlamyphoridae > Chaetophractus > Chaetophractus vellerosus. Next base: position 2,206 of record PVKH010045362.1, on the reverse strand, counting down.
TCTTTCAATTCAGTAGTGTCAGAAGCTTGTCTTAAACAGAATACTACTTTTTAAAGGTTATCATTATGTATTGCGAGTCCTGTTGTCATTATGTAGTGCACTAGTATATCTACATGTTTTAAGAAAACCGAATGAGTCACGGTAAGAATAACCCACGTTTTTTTTTTTTTTAAAGATTTATTTATTTTATTACATATCTCCTCTTCCCCCATTGCGGTGACGCGCCGAGAGTGGACACTGCGCAGGCGCGGCTTTCCCCGCTTGTGGGCGGTCTCTGCGTCCAATCACGGCCGGCTTTCAGTTCGCGGGTGGCTGGCTGCGCTCCATCCGTGGGCGACCTGCCCTGCCCGTGGTGGCTCTTGCCATGTCTGTGGCAGCTTCTTGCCCTGCCCATGGCGGCTCCGGCCCGCCCATGGCGGCTTGCCATTCTCAAGGCGGTCTGCCCGCTAGGAGAGGTCCCTGGGAATCGAACCCGGGGCCTCCCACGTGGTATGCCGGCGCCCTATCCACTGGGCTATCGAGCCGGCCCCCACCCACGTTGTTTTAGAGAACCATTTATGTTGTATGATCATGATGATTTAAAATGAGCTGTGTTTATGTTATTTCCTTTTAGATGAGCCAAGTCAGTGACATTCAGTAATATTGTTAATTTCCTTTCATTGTTGAAATAGGAACAGGTTAGTTAATTCATACAGGTGTTTCAATTTTCATTGGCAAAAGTTTTGCTTAAGTGTGAATTGATACTAGCAGCTTGCCTTCTGACTTTTTGCTTGAAACCTCAAGGTCTCTGTAAATGAAAAAAGGAAAAACATCTTTGGGGGTTACATTATATTGTACATATTTTCTCTTTCTGCTAGTAATTTTAAGGTTATTTAATAAATATTTATCCATGTCCATAAAATAGTTTGCTAACCATTTTTACAGATTAAAATTATTTATTTTTAAAAATTTGTTTTTTTTCATTTAAAATTTTAAGATAAACAGTGTAACTTTGAGAGTTAACAGTATTACTTCTGATAGTTTGTGTTAGCTGTACATGATGACAGCATGTCTTATATTAAACTGGATAGTCCAGAATTTTTATTTTTGTCTGGTTTGGATACTTGGCTACCAAAATGTTGCTAATACATTTCATTTTAATAGATGTTCATTGATAATAAACCTTGTAGCTCTCTCTGGGTTATAACTTTGTGATATTTAAAGAAGTAGGAGATGGGTATGTTTTATTTCTTATGTCAATCTGTTGGTTAACTGTTATATAATAGGTGCTTAATAAATATTTGTTGAATGCAGTTGAACTGAGTTACTTGTATGTATCTTCTGTTAGGAGTGACAAAAAAGAATGGGTATTAGGATTTGTGGGATCTTACGAAGTTCCTTTCTCACCACTGTCTCCCTTGTTAATGGATGGATTTCTGTGTCTAAGATTAATCATGGCGTTTCACTTCCAGTCATGATGAAGTAACTGGTACTAGACTTGCCCTCCCATTGTAAGCAAATATAAAACTGGGCAAATATATGATATAGTAATGTAAAAAAAGGATAATAAGTCATGACCAAATAGGGTTTATTCCAGGAGTACAAATTTGGTTTAATATTCATAAAACAATCAATGCAATTCACCTTATTTAGTAAAGAATTAAACCAAAGGATCATCTCAAAAGAAACAGAAATACCCTCTGACAAAATTCAACACTCTTTCATTATAAAAACTCTTAGTAAGCTAGGAAAAGAAGGGTCCTTAACTTCCTCAACCTGGTAAAGGGCACCTATGAAAAAAATCTACAGCTAAAATCATTATTACGATTTTTTAAAACAATTTATTGAAGTATATCATTCATACATGAACATACATAAACTATAAGTGTTCAGTAAACATTGTGAACTTACAAAACAAACATGCATAACATCATACAGGGCTCCCACACATCACCCACCCCCCAAACACCCTGCCTTATTGTGACACATTTGTTAACAAATCATGAAAGAGCATCATCACAGTATTACGACTAACTAAAGTCCATATGTTACTCCCCTATACTTTTTTTAAAAAGGATTTATTTATTTATTTATCTATATCCATTTTTTACATGCCCCCCCGCCCCCCGTTTTTGCTGTTTCTGGGTCCATTCGCTGGGCAACTCTCTCTGTCCATTTCCTGCCTTCTCTTATGCTGTCTTCATTGGGATTCAATCCTTGGACCTCC
>PVKH010045361.1:0-10513 GCA_004027955.1 Chaetophractus vellerosus | reverse complement strand
TGAGGGGCCGGCTCGATAGCCCAGTGGATGGGGCACCGGCATACCACATGGGAGGCCCCGGGTTCGATTCCCGGGGACCTCTCCTGGCAGGCAGACCGCCTTGAGAGTGGTGGGCTGCCATGGGCGGGCCAGAGCCGCCGTGGGCAGGGCAAGAAGCTGCCACGGACAGGGCAAGAGCCGCCATGGGCAGGGCAGGTCGCCCGCGGATGGAGCGCAGCCAGCCACCCACGAACTGAATCAAGCGCCGGCCGTGAACGGATGCAGAAACCGCCCACAAGCGGGGAAAGCCGCGCCTGTGTGGTGACCACTCTCGGCGCGTCGCCGCAGCGGGGGAAAGGGGAGATATGTAATAAAATAAATAAATCTTTAAAAAAAAAAAAAAGTCCTCAATGACTAGTCATCTTTTAATCCATGTATGCAAATTCATACTAGAAGTAAATCCTATGAAAGTCATCAAAGTCCTAAAGCTGATATTAAAATCTCTGACCTCAGAGATTATGATGGAAGACACAGAGGAGAGAAAACCTATGAATGCCATCTATGTGGAAAAGCATTCAGGCAACATCCTAATCTTAGAAAACATGAGCAAACTCATACAGGAGAGAAGCCCTATGAAGGTCATCTATGTGGGAAAGCCTTCAGGCATTGTCATCATTTTAGAAAACATGACCAAACTCACACTGGAGAGAAACCCTATGAATTTCTTCAGTGTGGAAAACCCTTCACTCACTGTTCTAATCTTAGAAAACATGATAGACCTCACACTGGAGAGAAGCCCTATGAATGTCTTCAATGTGGGAAAGCTTTCAGTCAATGTTTGATCTCAGAAAACATGTTAGAACTTACAATGGAGAGAAACCAAAAAATATGATCTATACTGCAAAACCCTAATTTTCTAACCTTATACAATATGAAAGTACACAAACTAGACAGAAAACATAATTGTCATATGTGTGGGAAAGATTTCAGTCAATACTCTGACCTTAAATGAAATGAGATAACTCACACTATAAATGTTTCTTATATTGAAGGGTCTTAAGCCAAAGATTTAACCTTTCAGCACACCCCAGAACTCACTGAAGAAACACTGTTTCTAATTAATGTGGAAGTTCCTTTAGTCATCCATACTGTTTCAGTTAATCTAAGTTAATTCATACTGGAAAGAATCCATATGAAGTTCATCTGTCTATCAAAGCCCTTAGGTAATGGCTTGAAGATACATCACATGATATAACTTAAAATATAAATATAATACTAGCTGAGAGTCCTCATTCACCACTCTGATAATCAAACCAGAGAAATCATAATGAGAGAAATTCTATGTCTGCACTCAGTGTGGGACTATTTTTGCTTATAATTTTTCCTTTAAATAAAATGAATGACTCCACAGGAGTGAAACTTTAGTTCTATAATCACATTGCACTATCATTCAGCCAATCACCAGCTTTGGTGTGCAAAAATTTAGCAATTACTATGAAAACAGGAAATGAAAAGGAAAAGTCTTTACTAGGAGGATGAAACCCCTGTGGGAGTTTCAGAAATTTCATGCTTGAGAATGTATTCAATGAAAAATCACTGGGAATCATTTATTCATAGATCGGGGAGCTTGTGGGCATCCGTAATTGTGGTCTGTGTGGGATAGTGTTCGAAAAGATTGGGGAAATGTTTCTGTGGATATCTAAGGGCTGAGTTATGGAGATCAGTGGTGTAAATGATGAGATTTGGGGATAGGAGAATGTGAACTATGTGACATTGGAGTCTGCTGGAATAAATGAATATGGTTCTGTGGTTGCCTTTAATGAATTAGTGATGGTCATTTTCAGCATCAATGATTAAACTGAAGGGTAAGAGCAGATATTTTTGTTTTGTTTCTGACCTTGGTAGAAACAATACTTCATTTCAGTGACTAGAATGTTCATCAGTGGACAAGAGGGTCATGCACTCAGTAATAAACTTAGTGAAGCAGAGGCCCAGATGGTTCCTATTTCTGCTCATTAATGGCCCATTGGGGAGTACCAGTCAGAACCCACTGCAAGAATCCAGTCTTATTAATAATCCAACACATAAGATATTTAAAAATCTACAAGAACTGTTTTTGCTTCATCCCCTTAGGTTTGGTATGTAATGCTTTTATCTCTACTCATCTGCAAGAATTTACTAAATTCTTTGATTCATTGGTTAAGATTGTTTTTAAGCATCCACATGTTTGTCATGTTTCCTTCTAATGATTTCTAAATTCACTCCATTGTGGTCAGAGAAAATACTCTGTACGAGTTCGGTTTTTTAAAAATTATCATGATGTCCTGGGTTTAATTTCCAGTACCTCCTAAAAACAAACAAATAAAAAAACCTAACTTTCATTAAAAAATTAAAAATTTAAAAGAAAAAAAAAGGGCGGGGGGATGGATATGGCTCAAGCAATAGGGTTCCCGTCTACCACATGGGAGGTCCAGGGTTTGTTTCCCGGGGCCTCCTGGTGAAAGGTAATAAAAAATAAATCTTTAAAAAAAAAGTATCAACACATTGATACTAACATCGTCTATCCAGGAGAATGTTCCACATGCACTTCAGAAGAATGTGATTCTGTTGCTGTTGGGTGTAGTGCTCTATATGTTAGGTTTAGCTGATTTACATGTTATTTAATTTTTCTACTTCTTGTTCTATATTTTGTTCAGTTTTTCTAGCCAACAGAAAGTTGGGGTGTTGAAATAATCAATTTACAATTAGCATTTTTCCCTTCACCTATCATTATATGTTGGGACTCTACTGATAGGTACATATATTTTTATAATAGTTTTATTTTCTTGATGAATTTACTCTGTACTAGGCCAGTGTGGTTCACCATGTTGAGAGTTTGGCTGGAATAATGTGGAGTGATGATTAAATGCTGACAAAGCTGGCAGTTGTTTTGGTTGATTGCTGTAGCAAAAACCTGTTTCATTGGGGCCCGTGAATAAGGGTTTGTCCATTTTGGCAAGACACCCTAGGTAGAGTAAGAGGAATATCATTTACCTACTCTCCCCTTATGCCCTAGGGCTCAAGATACTCTTGACCATTAATTTGAGATAAACATTTCCAAGATATTGCCACCCAGGATGTCCGGTGGAGCCCTGAAGAAACAATTTCTTCAGTGATGCATTACCTTTGTTGTTTAACCCAAATTTTCAAGCACTGATTATCAAATCTTGGAAGAGAACTGATATTCTGAACATATTTGACATGAGCAATGATGCTGTCTACCTGTACTGTAAAGTCAGGGGTTCCAGATTCACCCAGAGGAACTTACTGCTGGAATTGGATGGAAGATCCTTGCCATAATACCAACCACCCAGATCACAAAACACCCCCAAGAAGTGTATTCTCTGGTGGGTTCACTTATGTTAGGATTCCTTTCCAGAAGTCTACCCTAATCAGGTGACTACCTGGTCCTCCAACCCATCAGAGCCCAATAGTTCCCAACATACATTGCAGTGTCACATTTCTTTCCACTGGAATGCAGTATTCAAAGACCAAATACCTTTAATTACACAGAAGTACCAGACAGTAAGTTGTTCTTACTGTTGGCCTTAATGTAGTTGTTTGAATGATCCATTACACTATCACCCCATTTTCTTGGAGGTCATAGAAAAGAAACTATCATGTGATGGTGGAATACCCATAGCTGGGCCTTATTGCTGGAGGAAGATATCAGATCACACAGCCAAATTGTTTCTCCAAGGCTTCAATGGTGCTCCCGGTATCCAAATGAAACCTTTGAATTGCTATACCATATATAAAGTATGTGTCAAAATTGGTGAGACACCATTGGAACCCATGATGAGGGATAACCAGTATAAGATGGCTGAGTTGCCACTCTTGTGCAGGGCTTCAGACCCAGCTGATGTGACCCACCTCATCACGCTGTACAGCCTGGACTCATTTTCACTGTCTTTGGCTTCTGTCTCTTCTAGAGTGAGTCTTCATGATTTTGCCCATTTTGCATCTGGGTTGGGCTTCTGTGCCCTCTTCTTTGGTGTATCCAGCAAGTAATCATGGCAACCCATGACGTACATTGTTGGTCTGAATAAAAATTCAATTCATTTTCTTTTTCAAATGGACTTTTATGTAGATTTTTCTTTTTTCATTAGAGAAGTTATAGCTTTACAGAAAAAACATGCAGAAAATATATAAAATACAGAGTTCCAATTTCCTATCCTATTAGTAACACTTTGCACATTATTTTGGTATATTTGTAATGACTCACAAAGAAATATTTTTTATAATTGTACATTTAACTATTATTGTAGTATTAATTATAGTCCATCATTTACAGTATTGCCCACTGTTTGTCATACAGTCCTATGTTTGTTTTTAAATTTTTACTCTAGTAACATATATAACCTAAAGTTCACCTTTTAACCACATTCACAGATATAATTCATTACCATTAATTAGATTCCCAATGTTGGGCTACCATCACCAATCAAAACAAACAGAAACTCTATGCAATTCAAACATTAATTCTGTATTCCCTACACTGAACCCAATCCCTGGTAACCTATATTCCAGATTCTGATTCTATGAGTTTGTTTTTTTCTAATTCTTTCATATCAGTGAAATTATTCAATATTTGATATTTTGTGTCTGGCAAAATGCATGCAACATGATATATTTAAAGTTCATCCATGTTTTTGCATGTATAAGAACTTCATTCCCTTTTACACCTAAATAATATGCCCTTGTATGTATATACCTCTTTTATTTATCCATTTTTCAGTTGGTAGAAACTTGTATTGCTTCCATATTTTGGCAATTGTAAGTAATGCTGCTATGAATATATGTGTGCAAATATCTGTTTGAGTTCCAGCTTTCAGTTCTTTTAAATATATATCTAGAAGTGAGATTTCTAGGTCATATTGTAGATCTTTACTTACCTTTCTGAGGAACTGTCAAACTGTATTCCACAGTGGCTGCAACATTTTATATTTGCATTCCCATGTAATGGATGTGCTACCTCTGTATGACTCTTAAAATGCATGTGTCCAAATAGGAGGGGTCCAGGATTGCAGTTGTACTTACAGATCTCCTTCCTATTTTTTTTTCTTTTTATTTGATTCAGCATTTGTAGTCCTTCTGTAGTCTCTATTATCCTCCAGAGTTCCAAGTAAGTAGGGATTTTTCCATGTAGTTGTTGTTTCTGGGAGACTTTTCTAGGGGATGTGTTATGTTGCCATGTTGATGATGATGTCTCAGATGGGCCTTTTGCAATGGGGGTCAACAGTGGTGACAAACTGATATTCATCCAAGCTCACAATCAATTGCCACACTCATGTGCCCACATGGAGGTACTTCTTATAATCCAATAACTGATTTGCCAGTCACTGGACAACATGGATAGTCAGTTTGCAGCAGCGCATGAATCTATAAATATGTGGCAGGAAGTGTTGGAGTAGACTGCACAACGATCACCACCACATGGAGTTCAATCCATTGGGAAGAACACCCTCATATGTTTTCAGTCAGAGTGTGACCATTCTTAAAACATATGGCCACAGTAGCCCAACTGACTCCACTAGATGTGAATTTTGTAGTTTGTTTAATGAACAGTCAAAACATCAACAGTCCCCTGTGAACCGCTCAGCACCCCTGACAAAGTAGCTACTGTTCATGGTGCCAGCTAACTGCCTGAGGTCCTACTGATGCTTGCTCTTGGATTCCCAATTCCATTTTATGATGAAGCTTTGCTGAACCAGTCCTACATTTTTAGTAGGATTAGTGGGTACCCACATTATGATTGGCAGTTCTGGTCTTAGAGTCACAGATGGAAAATCAGTGGTTAAATGCTCAATCTCCTATGCTTCAATAACAGGCAAAAGATGAAGTTCTAAGGAGGGATAATTGTTGGCCACCGTGGATAGTTTACATATCTAAAACCCAAGTATGGTATACTCCAGTAGCAGGTTTTTTTTTTTTTCCGCCACAATCTCCCATCTACATAGTTAGGAGACACTGAGACCTGTAGTTCCAAAGGACTAAAAAGTTTCATTGGCCCCATGGCAGGGCCTGTACCACTGCATGTTGCAAAGCCTCTAGAGTCTGCTGTTGTTGGGGCCACATTCAAAGTTGACCACTTTGTGGGTGACTTAACTAGAGGTGCTAAAAAAATGCCCAGATGTGGCTAATGTTTTCTCCAGAAGCCAAACATGCCCTTCAGCTGTTGGGCTTAATCTTGTTAGTGGTAAAAGCCAGTGATAATGACTTCTGCTTAACTTTGGTATGCTCCTCTGACTAGTTGCATAAGTGGACCCTAAAAATGGCTACTGTTGGGCAGGTCCCTGGAACTTGTCAGGAATGATTGTTTAACCTGCAGTTGTTATAGTATTTATAAATATATTGGGCCTATTCATCCAGTTCCTTAATGGAGCCTTCAATGGGGGTGCCAGCACTTATATTGGTTAATGGGGCTTGTTGAAAGTCTAATCCTGCCCACTGGTGACATTTTAAAGAGAAATCAAAATATCCCTGATGAAGCACATTAAATGTATTCTGTAGGCCATTACCTATAAAGGAGATTTGTTCTTGATCTCTGTGTTGCAGGGTATTGGAAAAAATGCATAAGTGAAATCAGTAACAACACACCAGGCTCCTGAGTTGGCTGCCACCACCTCAGTGACAGCAATGATATCAAGTAAACCAGGGGTCAAAGGCAGCAATTCGGCATTTTAATCAATGGTGATCTTTTGGTAACAACTCCTGAAGTCTTTTAAATGTCCAGACTGGGCTATTAAAGAGGAACAAGGAATATTGGATTCCTGGTGGGATTGCAGAGATCAGTTCCACCATAAAGGACTTGAAGGATGCAGGGGTGGTGATTCCCAACATATCCCTGTTCAACTCTCCTATGTTGCCTGTGCAGGAAACAGATGGATCTTGGATAGATGACAGTAGATTATTGTAAACTTTACTAGGTGGTGACTCCAATTGCACTTGCTGTTCCAGATGTGGTATCATTGCTTGAGCAAATCACCATTGGCCAAGACAATTTTACATAATCTCATACTATTTACAGATGTCTCCTCTCAGCTCTGTTTCCCTAGAGAAAACAGGGTAGGTTAGAGTCAACCAAGAATTATAGAGAGGTTGAGCTACCTACGTGGAGCCAGTAAGGTTTCTGCCCTGTATAAATGGGTCTATGTCATAGAGGTAGCCAATATGCTGATGATTCTCCGGTCAGATAAGGAAATATCTGTGTCTAGGTATCACACATCTATACCTATAAAGCAACAAATATATGAATATAGGTGTTGTAAAACTACATAAGAGAACTCATTCTAATAGTATCTGAGAGATGTAACAATATTAATTTCCATCTCCTACATCCATACACTTGTAAATGATAAACTTCTACAATTTTACTCACCAAAAGATGTTAACAAATGTCTAGATTTCTCTCTACCACTTCCCTAGTCCAACATACTACCACTCACTACCCAAGAAAAACATTCCTTATTTCCCTCACTCTAAATTAGAATCCCAGTTTGTCTCTACTTTTTTTCAGTATATGTTAACAATATTCATAAATCTTTTATCAGTGTGACATATTTATTGGTGCAATTATTTAATTAATGTCTACTTTCCCAACTAGACTCTAAGTTACATGGATTAGGGAATGTCAAAGAAAAAAACTGCATCAGAAAAAATATAACATTCAAGGATGACTATTAAGACGGTTGTTATATTTTAGAGCATGAGAAAGAGAATAGAATTCAACTCCATTGAAACAGAAGACAGAAAGCTTTTAAAGGGTTGGGAGTAGGGTAGAGTAAAATCACTGGAAGATAGTAATGGGGTTTATCACTAGGGTGGCTAAGGGATTGATGATGTTGCATTTAGGGTGTTTTCGTTCCATGGAGATGTGTGAGGACATATTGAAGTTGTGATTAGGACCATTTGATTTGGAATGCATTCCTTTGTGGTAATGAGGCCATCTGGAGATTGTAATGTGAGGAGAGAGGAGGGAGACAACAAACTGCACACTCAAGAGTCTCTTATATGCCTGGGTAGCCAGGGTGAAAGGGAGAAAGCAAAGGGAAGTTCAGGAGTGAATTGGGGATCTAGAAGAATTAGAATCTAAAGTTTTCCTTTTACCCTTTTTTGAGGTGAGATACCCTACAGTTGGGGTTGTTTTTCTCCAGTATTAAGTTTCAAGATTGGTTACAAGGTAACCAAGAAAGGGGAGGAAGCAGGTATGGGGATGAGAGGAATAAATTTGGCAGCATAGTCAAGAGATAGTAAAACATACTTTGTCAGTATCATTGTTGTTTTGCTAATCAATATATCCTTCATGTCTAGCACAATGCCTGGACTAGGATATATCCTCAACAATTTATGTTGAATGAATGAATAAATGAATGAAGTTAATAAATTATGGACCTCATTGGGTAAACATACTTGTGTATATCATGGGGATATTTTTAACCTACATTGAGAAGAATATAAGGAGATGGATTACTAGAAACCATTGTGAACTTGGTCATGAAGGATAGTATGCAAATTATCTAGATAATTTTAATCTGATGCAAATAACTGAAATCAAAATTCAAACTGGGCAGGGACTACTGGGAAAATGGTGGACTAGAAAGACACAGGATACTCTTCTCCTCCAGAAAAATAGCTAGAGGACAGGCTGAAACAGCCTGAAAAAATATCTTCTAGGGTTTAGGACACAAGGTAAAGGCTGGACACCACCCAGAGGAGAAGGGGAAAAAGGAGGGGAATCAAGACAATAGAACTGTGAATTGAAACCAGCAGCTGCTGCTGCCGGCACCCTCTCCCACACTAAAGACACTTTAGAATGCTCAGGTCTCTGGGCCTGTGGCTACAGACAAAGGAGGCTCTGGGAAAGAGGAGAGAGAGGGACACAGCCTAAAGCTGACTCATCTTCTGACCTGCTGTGTCCCACCAACCCTTCCAGGCCAGGTGGGACCAGACCATGGTTTGCCCTGCGAGCCAGCATAGGACTGGAGAAATCTGACCTTCTCAATCTCCATCTCTTCTAGTCGGGGCTGATTGTTGAGGATGCACCTCCCCAGGAAAGGGGAGAGAGGGACACAGCCTAAGGCTGACTCAGCTTTTGACCCACAAATATGGTCTGCTGTATCCCATGAGCCCTCCGAGGCCAGGTGGGGCCATGCCATTGTTTGCCTTGGGAACAGGCAAGGGGTTAAAGATATATGACCTTCCCAAACTCCTTCTCTACTAACTGGGACTGATTATTGAGGATGCAGAAGGGAGTGGAAATATATCCTGCTGAGGGAAAGGGAGGGGGTGCCAGAGAAGGCTGAAGAACTGTCTCTGAGAAAGATTAAATTACAAGGCTCTTCGCCTCCAGGCAGGAAGCTCTATCAAACTGATCTTGTCTGTGTTGTAAGAAAGACACTCTGACCAGGCATTGAACTGAGAGGTAAAGAGCACCATCTGCAAGCAGACCAAGGAAGTGCATGTGAGAAAATTAAAAATAAGTAAGAGAGGCTTTTTTTGGGCCTTTATAACCTCCCTCCCCAAGGCCCTAGGAAGCAGGTATGCAACCAATTAGTGGGTCCATAGCCTAGTTTTGAGCAACTAGCAGTGACAATCCTAATGATCTAGGTCAAGCCAAGAATCAAAGAGCAGCAGTAACACACAGGCTCCCACCACTAAATCCTTACAAAAGAGAAAGAAATCGAGCATCTTAGTAAACTACATCCTAATCAGATGCCTAGACATGAGCAAAAAATTACAAGCCCTACTAAGAAAATGGCCCAGAAGAGATGCAGAATTTGAGGCAACTAATCAGTGAGATGTGCACAAATTTCCAAAATCAAATTAATGAGTTGAAAAAATATATATGGCTAAAGAGATAAACAACAGCAAGAAGAGATTGAGTGTGTGCAAAAAAGAATGTGAAATCCTGACAAGAAAAGTAACAGAGCTCATGGGAATGAAAGACATCATAGGTGAGATAAAAAAAACACATTAGAGGCATGCAATAGCAGACGCTACATGATAGAAGAAAGAATAACTGATACTGAAGACAGAACAGCTGAAATTGAAGAAAGAAAAGAAGAGAGAGAGAAAAGGATGGAAAAACTTGAGCAGGGTATCAGAGAGTTGAATGACAACATGAAATGCAACAATATACATGTCATGGGAGTTCCAGAAGGAGAAGAGAAGGGAAAAGAGTAGAAAGAGTATTTGAGGAAATAATAGCAGAAAACTTCCCAACTCTCACAAAAGAAATGAACTTACGTGTCCAAGAAGCACACTGTACCCCGGTCAAAATAAACCTGAATAGACCTACTCCAAGACACATACTACTCTGAAGGTCAAATGTCAAAGATAGAGAGAAAATTCCTAGAGCAGCAAGTGGGAAAAAAGCCATCACATGCAAGAGGCACCCATTAAGATTTAGAGCAGATTCTCATCAGAAACCATGGAGGTGAGAAGACAGTGGTATGATGCAATTAGGATACTGCAAGAGAAAATTTGCCAGCCA
>PVKH010045360.1:0-10509 GCA_004027955.1 Chaetophractus vellerosus | reverse complement strand
TTTAGAGCAACATCCAGCAACATGGATGAAACTCAGGAACATGATGGCTGAGAGACAAAAGCAAGCCCCACAGACCTACACTCAGTATGGTTTCATTCCAAGAGTGTGTTCAGAAATGCATAAATAGGTGGTAAACAATTTAAAGAAAACTAAGAGAATAACAGACACAAAATCCAGGATAGCACTAACTTCCCAGGCTGGAGGAGAGAGGACAGGACCAGGGAGGGGCCTTCAGGTTCTTTTTCTTAAAGTAGACAGCAGGTGCTGTTTGCACAGGTGCTCAAAATATTGTTATTTTGTACATCTTAAACATATTTGTAAACATTCTCTTTTATCTATTCAATTTTTAATTATAACAATTTTAGTAAGATAATCACAGCTTACCTTCTTTGGCTAAATTAGATAGTTCTGTTTGGTGGTCTACAATCCCTTCGTGTGCTTCTTCCTCTTCAATCGTCTCCTCTTCATCTTCCACTGAAATGGTTATCATCAAATGTCAATGAGATAAACATTTATGTAATCACAGTATCTTTTAAAAAATAAAAAAAATTATTGTATAGAAAAAATGTCAATGAGATAAAAGACTCCACTGGACCTTCTTTTCAGCTATTTCAAACGAAACACTACAAAGCTTCAACACTGTTTTGCAAAGGTATGAAAGAAAACTAAGCTTCTTATTTTCTCAGATTAAGTTTGGAAACGACAGTTTACTAAATGAGCAGGAAACTGGGAATCACACTCTCTCTTCTGTTTCCAGCTGAAATACAATCCTGGTTTGCAGTGTGTGGCAGCCCCTGCACAGGCCAGTACATGGACAAACCGTAAGCTTTCCGTCTCCCTGCCGCGCCTGTGCAGAGTACTCGCTTGGCTGTACTCTGCAGGTCACCATGACTTCGCCGTCACCCACTACAGAGAGGCCCAGCACCATCCACCTTACTGTTTCCTGTGTTCTGTCTCTTGTCCTCTATGATCATCTCACCGGCTCTATCTCCTCAGACCTCCAACCCTCTCACCTCCCACTCTTTCCCACCCTCTGCCTCATACCAGACTCTCGGGAGGTATCTTGGCTCTTGACATAGCATGGTGAATCTACCAGCATCCCGAAGGCAAAAACTCCCCTCTGCCTTTGGGTTGTCTCTCTGCCTGAGCACAAACCCTCACTGTCCCAGGCCCTTCTCTCCTCTAGCATCAGTCTCCCCTCTTGGCCGCATCTTCCCATTGACACCTGCACAGGCCCCTGCCTCTCTTCCCGTGAAAGCAGAATGCACAGGCAATAAATAAATAAAAATAAAATCTAGTCAAATAAACAAAAGCCTGACTCAGCAATCCCATTTCCAGGTACATACCCAAAGGCCCTGAAAGCACAAGTTAAAAGATATTCGCAGACCTGTGTTCACAGCAGCATTATTCACAATAGTCAAGAGGTGGAAACAACCCAAGCGTCCATGCATAGATGAGTGGCTAAACAAAACGAGATACATTCACACAGCTGTAAAAAGGAATGAAGCTCTGATACATGCAAAAATGTGGATGAACCTTATAGACATGTTGAGTAAAATAAACCAGCCACAAAAGGACAAATATTGCATGAGCTCACTTACAGGAAATTTCTAGAATATGCAAATTCACAGAGACAGATAGTAGATTACAGGTTACCAAGTGCCAGGGTAGAGACAGGGAAAGGGGAGTTAATGCTTAATTCCTAAAGAGCTTCTGTTTGGAGTGATGGAAAAGTTTTGGTAATGGATGGTAGTGATAGAAGCACGACACTGTGAATATAATTAATAGCACTGAATCATATATTTGGATGTGATTAAAGGAGGATATTTTAGGCTGTATATATGGTACCACAATAAAAATAAAAATAAAAATATAACATAACTGTACCACACAGAGTGAACCCTAATGTAAATCATGCACTGAATTAGTAAGACAATTATAATAATATTGGTTTGTCAATTGTAACAAAGGTCCCACGCTAATGCAAAATGTTAACAGGGAAAACTGTGGAGGGAGGTATATGAGAACTCTGGACTTTCTGCATGATTTTTCTGAAAATCTACAACTGCTCTAAATAATAAATAAAAAAATAAAATAAATTTTAAATAGCATAAATAATAATAATAAACCATTGCACTCCTTTAGTGGAATAACGCTTGATTTGAGGGAAAGCTGGAGAGGGGGATTTAATTGCACAGCTGTACAACATAAAGTTATAAACTGTCCTGGTATTTATGAACCTACAGATAAACCAAATCCACATCTAGCAGTGTCAGGAAAGAGAGACAAAGTCTACACTAATGACCCGGCTCCCTGGGCACCGTGTGCCACACTTATTGTTGAGCCTCCCCAAACCCTCAGACTCATTCATTCCACCACATCCTCCCACACCAAAATCTTGATGGAAAAATTCTTGTAAATCAACGTACATGGCCAAGGTGAGAAGCTGCTCAAAAGCATACAGGCTCCACTCCCTTCTCAATAAACTGCCCCGCAATCTATGTGGGCCATTGTACCTGCAGAGAAGAACCCATCTCCCAGCCCCCCTGAAACCCTGGCAGGGGTCTGGCAGGGCTCTGCCTGTGGCCTGCAGGCACAGCACCAGTCAGCACCAGTCAGGGATCTTGCAGGAGGGATGCTGCAAAGAAGAGGGGGCTGGAGGCCCCACAGCTGCATGCTGACATGCCCCTCCCTCCCACTGTGATGGCAGGAACCACAGGCCTGCGAGCACCTGCCCGTGCCAGGGGCCTGTGGGTGGGCTCTGAGCTGGGACAGAGGAACAGGTGGACAGAGATGCCTCCAGGCTGCTCCCTCACTTGAGCCACAGGTACCTTGGTGTTTTTTTCTGTCCTATGCAGAACTAATCCTAACTGGAACAGTTTACTTTGCCAAATATCTGGCCAAACTTTCCCTGCTGACTCCTCAATAAAGATTCAAACAGGCGGCTGGATGTAGCTCAAGTGGTTGAGCTCCTGCTTCTCATGTATGAAGTCCCAGGTTCGATCCCTGGTACCTCCTAAAAACAAATAAACATGAAAAAAACAACTCTCATTGGGGAGCAGGTGTAACTCAGTGGCTAAGCACCTGCTTCCCATGTACAAGGTCCTGGGTTCAAGGCCCAATACCTCCTAAAAATAAAATTTAAAAAAAAGACTCCAACAATGCCAAAACATCAATCTTTCAAAATTTGTGAAACTTCATAAATTTCGTGAAATCAAACCAATAAACCAACTGAAGAGCCCATAGGGACAGAGCACGCCTTCATTTGCATCTAGACAGGAATCACCACATTGTCAAACTGACCATTTTCTCACACCTGCTTATCCTTGCTCCCTTCCCCTGTGTCAGATCAGAGTCCGGTCCTAAGAATGTCTGAACGATGGGGCAGAAGCTGGCAGCCCTGAGCGGCAGCTGGTTCACACTCATCTGTGGTGAGCTGCTGGCATAAAACCCCCCAGAGCGCCTCCTGCAGACCCTGGGCCACAGCCCCACTTGCAGACATGGGCAGAGGCTGCCTGTGCTCTCCAGCCTGATGTGGCCGAGCCCCAAGGTGCAGGGCCACCTCTTCCAAGGGCAGCGCCAGCCGGGCCTGCAGTCATCTGAGCACCCAGCCCTGAGGTTCTCCAAAGCACACTGGAGTTTTCAAACCTTGCAAGAGCACATAACACCAGGTAGCTCAAGAAAACACTCCTAGTCACCTAGAGATACTAAAAAATGCCCTCTACATGAACAGAAGGGTTAAAATTTCCAACTGGTTTAAAAGAACTCAAATAAAATCAAGTAAGCCCAGCTCGGTTTCAAGCATCCTGTTTGTGATTTAACAGAGCCTGTGGGTGGTAAGGACAGCATGCAGGGGGACAGACCTTCATCATCAGTTAAAGATGTACTAGCTCTTCTTCTTCTCCCAGGTATTCCTGAATCCTGAAAGACAGAATAGAGACATCACAAACATGAACTCTTAACACACAGAATGGGAAACCAAGGCAAAAATGTCTATTTGAAATGCTCCTCTAAGGACAGCCGAGAGGCCCCGTGAAAAATTAGCCAGGCTACCATCAGCTTCACCAAAGGGTTCTTTTCTAGCCCCGGTAAAGGCACTGGGAGCAAAAGAGTGAAAATGGAAACTCATAATGACTGCATTCAGCTGCATCTTCCCAAATTTCCAATCAACATCCTGTGTAAGCCTAAAGCAATAAAGCACCAATTTTTCTTTCCAAAGTAGACCAATCCTATGATGAAAAAGAATGATGTTCATAAGCTACATTCTCCTCCCAATAAAACTGAACAACTCCATTTTAATAGAGCACTACATCTTAGTCATGTTGTTTCCTTCATTCTTACATAGTGCAGTGACAGTCCTGAACTTACCAAAAAGTTTTCTGGTAAAGCATCCAGCCCCTTAGGTCTTAACTCTTTCCCTAAAGAGATAAATAGCATGATTAGTTTCCAACTGAGGCTGTGAAGGAGATAAAGTGATTCACAACAGTAAGAGCCTTTTCTCCTGTCTAAGCCATGCCCTGCTGACATCTATGTGCACAGAGAAAGCCAGTAGGCACAATTTTGCCTCCTTTCTTCTGAGTAACCCAAGGAAGGAGGATGGCCAAGACCAGGTAAGTGGCAATGCTCCACTTTCAGCTCTGACCCTCAGCTGCAAGGCAAAGGCCTCTCCTTCCTGGTGCTTATTCCCTTTCAGCCCTGTGGCTTTCAGCAGCGGCTGCCCCGCAGCACACTCCCTTATCAGTGAAGGGAGAATCATCCACCCACCCAAAGGCTGCTCTGAGGATCAAATGAGATGACCAACGCCACCCCATCACTGCACACTGCATGGTGGCAGCTCCTGCAAGAATGCCTAAAGGAA
This sequence comes from Chaetophractus vellerosus, assembly GCA_004027955.1. NCBI lineage: Eukaryota > Metazoa > Chordata > Mammalia > Cingulata > Chlamyphoridae > Chaetophractus > Chaetophractus vellerosus. Next base: position 5,651 of record PVKH010045360.1, on the reverse strand, counting down.
AGAAAGAGCCAAGCAAGGAGCCCAGAGCCAGCCAACTACCCAAAGAGCCCACCAAGGCCAGCGCCTTGGTGAGCTTGCCTCATGTCCAAAGATGGGGCTCAGGACCCCAAATCTGAGTGCCACAGGATTGTTCAACTTTGCATGCAACTCATACAAGCAAACCCCAAAAGAACTGAAATATAACCTAGACGATGCTGTACTTATTTACAAGCACACAGAGCAGAGGCGCACCAAGTACTGGGCCAATGGTCCCGTGGTCAGGTTGCTCGGCAAGCAGAGGACCTGGAGAGAGGCAGGTGAACACGCCTAGGGACCTAGGACGATGGGGGCTTCTCAGGCCCTACGCACACAGCCCAAGGCGCACGTACCCTGTCGTGGAGACCCAACACTGCTCTCCGCCTGCCGGGAGGCCTCTGCCCCAACTGTGCCCACTTGGGATGTCAGGACTCGGGCCCACTGCTGGCCTCCATCCCCCGATGGGCACCGAGTCCCTGAGTATGTTCATCTCACTTTATCTTTTATCTTAATGTCCCTTTCCCTGTAATATAACTTAAAAATATTCACTCCACCCAACTCTGATTTAATTTCAATTTAATCCTCAGAAAGCAGTGCTATTTCTCAATTCTTGGAATTCTGAGAAAACAAGACTCATGGTTTCTTACAATATGTCTATAGTTTCAAGATAAGCAATAATTTATAAACCTAATGGAATGCAGTTCTTAAAACTATTAATATGGGGAGCGGAAGGAAAAAATTAAAACTACTCTACATTGAGAAAAGAAAAAAGGATCTGACAGAATAAGAACAATGCTGGTAAACAGGACTTTACTATAGCACTACACCAAAACCCCTCCACCCGCAGGGAAAAAGAAGAGACAAAGAGAAGGCCTGTCAGAAAGAGCCAAAAGTCCAAAGAACAAATACTTTCAAGTGTGTGCTCTTTTTCTTCTTGCAAGTAATTATTCATTTGTAACACATTTCACAAGTTGCTTAATCTCATTTAAAGTCCAACACAAAAAAAATTAATGTAAATTGCGAATACTAAGGTTCGAATTCTCCTCTCTGTCTGGTGAGATTCTTTAGGTATCCTTCCTCCTAGCTGTGTTGTAGGGCTTACACCTTCAGAAGCTTTCACATCACCACGGCTAGATGGACCCCAGAAAATCATGTCCTTGGGGCTAACCCATTCCTGGGTGTGAACCTCTTGTAGGTGGGACCTTTGATTAGAACACTTCAGGCAAGGGCCTTTGATTAAGGGCCTTCAGTAGGCATGACCCAGGGTAGGTCTTAATCCTCTTTACTGGAGTCCTTTATAAACAGGATGAATATGGAAATAAGCCAGAGAAAAATTCCTAAAACCTGAGACAGAAAACCCCTGCAAGCCAGAAGCTGAAATCAATGGAACATAGGAGCTCAGAGAGAAACCCATGGAAGCTGAAAGAGGAAGCCACATGGAAACCAGAGAGCTGAAAGCCACAAGACCCAGAGAAGGGAAATGAGACCATGTGCCTTCTCATTTGACAGGAGTCCAGGATCACTGGTAGCCTGTCTTCTGGGACAGAGCATCACCTGATGCCCTGATCTGGACATTTTCATGGCCTCAGAACTATAAGCTTTTTTTTTTTTAAACAACTATTCTATTTTATTATTATTTTTATTTTTTTTATTTTTTTACATATCCCCCCCACCTTTCTGCTTGTTCTTGCAGTGTTCATTTTTTTTGCCTTCTTCTGTGTCTGCTTTGTGTCCCCCCACTGCGGCGACGCGCTGAGTCAGCTCACCGGTGAGCGGCAGCCTTGCCCACTCGCGGGCGGCTTGCCCCGCTGGCGGACGACTCTGCTCTGCTCACGGGAAGCTCCGTTCTGCTCGTGGGCGACTTGCCTTGCCCATGGCAGCTTTTTGCCCTGCCCACAGTGGCTTTGCCCCCTCAAGGCGGTCTGCCCCGCTCGGAGAGGCCCCTGGGAACCAAACCCGGGGCCTCCCATGTGGTGTACCGGTGCCCTATCCACTGGGCTACAGTCAGCCCCCAGAACTATAAGCTTTTAAGTTAATAAATCCCCACTGTAAAAGCCAACCATTTCCGGTATAATGCTTTCAGCAGCTTTTAACAAACTTACCACATCTTTTGCAATATACAGAAAATAATTGTTTACAGGCATCATAAAATATCCTCAATGTCTAACACTAGGGACTGGTTAAATTATGGCCCGTTCACAATAATGACGACACCGACCACCAGCCCACACCAACACCAGCCTGCGCCGGCACCAGGGTCTGTTCTCAATGCCTTCTTTACACACCTCATTTCCCTTACTCTTTCTGCAATCCCTTCGGACAATCACTCTTACCACCAACCCCCATGTGATAATGAGGACACCAAAGCAAAGAAAGGTCAAGTCCTTGTCCACAGTCATCACTGCAGGGCACAAAAGAGCCAGAATTCAGAGTGAGCCAATCTGACGACAAAGATGCCAATCTTAAAACCTACAATGCAGCCGCTAAAGAGAATGCTACAGATGGACAGTGGGGAACACAGAATCATACAGATGACACACTAGGCAAAACACACAAGACTGAAAAACAACGAATGCTATGATAGTTTTGTTTTTTAAATAGTGCACTCTGTTGGAAAAACTGTGGGAGAATATGGATATCAAAATTTTAATGCTAGTTCTTCAAAGAATTGATATTATGGGTAATTTCCCTTTTTTTTTTGAATACTATTGAGTGTCTTCAGAATTTTTTCTTTATAATACAGACATTCTTGAAAACCTGAAAAATATTAGGGCTTTTAAAATATATATGCTTTTTAAAAGTATCATACCTCTCCTGGAAACTTTCTGTAAATTTAAGGCTTTTTTCCTTTTTTCTTCTAATTCTACTTGTAGTTTTATTTCCACAACCTAAATACAAAGATTTAAATGAGCATGTTATTGAGGATGTAAATTATACACATTCTGAACACAACAACAGCATTAAAAGTCATAGAGTCTAAAAAAACAGTTGCCACAGCCTCATTTCAAATTACTTCAAAAAGAAATTTAAAGCTTAATGTTTTTTTCATATATTTCGCTAACTAACTATATCCTGTCCAAATTCTATTAGGTGATAGGAGAATTAAAAAAGAAAGGGAAGCAAGAAAGAGCAGCCGTTCTGGGAATAATCTGCCCCTACTGACTTGCAATGACAGGCAGCAGAGCTCTTGGAAGGCCCCTTGCAAGCAGCTCCCCACGCTGCTGAGCTCGGCATCGCAGTCACAGCCTGCCCCACGTTCCCAAGCACACAGAGAAACATGGAGACAAGGGCAAGCTTCTCCTAAATCTTCCAATGAGCCAGCAGCCCAGAGTGGGAACAAAACAGGCTCAATTCCTCAGATCCATTCACCTTTCTAAAGAATACAGCATGCTTGTGCTCTGTCAAAAACAAAACTTACCCAAGATAATGTTCAAAAGTTAGTTTTGCCAGTTTGAAGATAGTCTATGATTTGTGGTCCCATTAAAATTTCAGAATTTTACCTGCTCAATATTTGACCAAAAATATTCTATTTCTCTAGCAGTTGAGGCAGCAATACGTCTTAGTCGGTTTTGTTCTTCTTTCTTTCCTCTTTCCTCACGAAGCTTCTTCTCTTCATGATGGCGTGCCACAGTTCTGACAAGCTAATAAAATAGAAGTGTGAGAATGTTATGCTGCACTCTGTAGAGTTTTTTAAAGCCCTGCTTGGCCTGTGCACGCATCTAGTTTACTGACGGATTCATCCCGTACGTTCTTGGGAAGCACCGGGAGAAGTGCTGCTGTGTTTGCCAGCAGAAACACCATCAATGCTTGGCTTAACTTGTGTAGAGACCATCACTGGACTTATTGTAAAATAAATACACGATTTTTCTCAAAAATGAAATACCAGCCCCACCCAATCAAGATGGCAGAGTAAGACGCTTCAGGGCTCCGTTTCCCCACAGAAACTTTAAGCAATGTGCAAGAACTGACAGAAACATCTTTCTCAAAGCTTCAGAAAACATGTAAATGACTGCAGTAACAGAGCAAGCACCAAACCAAGAAAAAGGCCACTTAAAAAAGTAGGAGGGGCATGAATGTAGCTCAGTGGTTGGGCAACTGCTTTCCCATGTATGAGGTTCTGGGTTCAATCCCTGGTACCTCCTTGAAAAGAAAAAAAAAAAAAAAGCAGTAGGATCCCATGACCCCTGGCTGGCCCCTCCCCCAGGCCTCGCCGGATGACAAGGAGCTGGCCTAGGCTCCTAGTGCAGATGCCTGGTCCTGGTTCTGGAGGGAGCAGAGTAACACTCATACAAATACCGCGTGCATACATGTCTGGCCCAACCTATCTGTCGGTAGCCTGAGGGACTCGCCCTTCCTGAACTTGCCCAGCATGTAGAAGGCAGCTCACAGAGCTCCCCTACACAGGCAAGTCATGCTGCCTGGGGCAAGGGATTCCTGGCTGTAGGACAAACAGTGCAGTGCCCAGAACCGCAAGGATTGTTTCCTAGGGAAGATGGGACACCCAGAACTGTATAAACGGGAGACTTTCCAGGGCCACAAGCACATGTCCAAGACAAGAGGCACCAGCAGAAAGGACCAGGGAAGCCCCTACTCTTTGGCCTGGAACTATTCTCTAAATTCATTGTATGGATAAGCCCTGAAAGAGCAGTGGCACAGGGTAATCTGCAAATGCTGGGAAAGGTGTTTCCTGATTTTCCTTTTTCTGTTTGTTGTTGCTGTTGTTAGCTCTTGGCATTCAAGGAAAGCTCTGTCATTACCAGTAGCTGGATAAAAACCTAAGCAACAGATACCTCAGAGTCTAAATTCCAGCACTACCATGTTAAAAATACCTAAATGTCCAGATTTCAACAAAAGATTACAAAGCATACAAAGAAACAGAAAGTGGAGAAAATTAAAGCATCAGAAACCATCAGTGAAGAGAACCATGCATGGAATATTCCAGACAGACTTTTCAAAAGTGGTACTAAATACACTCAAAGAGCTACAGGAAAATATGGACAAAGAATCAAAGAAAACCAGGATAACAACAGATGAACACAAATTGAATATCAACAAAGATGGAAATTATGAAAAGGAACCCAACAAAGCTGAAGGCCACAGTCACAGAAATGAAAACTTCCCTAGAGGGGTTCAACAGCATCCATGAGGGTTAGAATCAACTTCTTCCAAATCCTGCGAATGTTGGTATTTTGACCTCCCACGAATTGTGAATGTTCTTTTATTTATTTTTTTTTTTGCGCATTTGTATTTAGTCTTTTCAACTTTTTTTTAAATCTTTTTTTTTTTAATTTTTAGAGAAGCTTCAGATTATATAAATGTTATATTACAAATATAGGGGATTCCCATATGCCCCGCTCCCTCCCCTCCCACAATTTCCCACATTAACAACATCCTTCATTAGTGTGATACATTTGTTACCATTGATGAATACATTCTGAAGCATTGCTACAAACCATGGACTATAGTTTACATTAGAGTTTACACTCTGTCACACACAATTTTGTAGGTTATAACAATATATATAATGGCCTGTATCTGTCATTGCTATGTCATGCAGGACAATTCCAATGTCCTGAAAATGACCTCAACACCTATTCTTCCCTCTCCCTCCCCTCAGAACCTCTGGTGGCCACTGC
>PVKH010045359.1:0-10508 GCA_004027955.1 Chaetophractus vellerosus | reverse complement strand
ATGAAAAAATATTCACCACTAGCAATTAGGGAAATGCAAATCAAAACTACAATGAGATATCATTTCACACCCGTTAGACTGGCCATTATTAACAAGTAGGAATACTGCAAATGTTGGAGAGGATGTGGAGAGATAGGAATGGTTATCCACTGTTGGTAGGAATGTTGAATGGTACAGCCACTGTGGAGGACTGTTTGGCAGTTCCTAAGGAAGTTGAATATAGATTTGCCATGTGGCCCAGCAATACCATTATTAGGTATATACCCAGAAGAACTGGGAGCAGAGACAAGAAAAGACATCTGCACACCAATAATCATAGTGGCATTATTCATGATTGCCAAAAATTGGAAACAACCCAGGTGTTCATCAACTGATGAATGGATAAACAAATTGTGAAATATTTGACAGTGGTAAGAAGAAATGAAATCGTGAAGCATACAACACTGTGGATGAACATGGAGGACATTATATTGAGTGAAGCAAGCCAGACACAAAACGACAAATACTATATGACTGCACTATTATGAACTAAATATATTATGTAAACTCATGGAGTTATTAATCAGAATATAGATCACCAGGAAATAGAAGGACAGTAGAGAATGGAAAGCTGAGGCTTAATTTGTGCAGAATTGGTAAAAAGGTTGTTTGTAAATCTTTGGAAATGAATAGGAATGGTTAAAGCATACCATGGTGTTCATAACTAGCAGTACTATTGTATGGGTAGGACAGTGGTTGAAAGGGAAAGTCTAAGGTCATGTATATTACTAGAAGGAAAGCTAAAAACTGCAACATGGGACTATAAGAGTAAAACTTCATGTGAAACACAAATATAGGTGATGTTGCATGTATAAGACTTTTTACAAAATATAAATAAAAATATACTAGAGAGAAGGAAAAAGAATAACTACGTATAGCAGGGGAGGCATAGAGAGTTTGAGATGTGATGAGTTTTGGTTGTTTGTTTTTTGTTGTTTATTCTTATTATAGGAATAATGAAAGTGCTCTAAGTATGATTGAAGTGATGAATGCACAAATATGTGATTACACCACATACCATTGATTGTACACTTTGGATGGATTTATGCTTTATTAATATGTATCAATAAAATTGATTTGTTAAACAAAGGAGAAAAAGAAAAATTAATATATTTCAAATTTCCTTAAATTATTGTAGATAGTTTTTCAACCTCTATAAGCATCATCTAAAGGTTCCTCTAAAATTAATTGTACGTCTTTAAATTTAATTTTTATTTTATCAAAGCTGTGCATATGTAGTTTTTTTTAATATGCAAAGGTTTATACTATGAAAAGTCTCCCTTCCACCTCTGTCCCTGAGAACCCCAAAATGACATAAGTTTTTATGCATCCTTCATGCATATGCAAACACACACACATACTTTGGAGATCCTTTCATATCATTATGTAAGGGGCTTCCTTAGTTTTATTTACCTACATGGTATTCTATTATACAGCTATGCCTTTTAATCAGTGACTTTACTTATTTAATCATTTAGGTTTTTTTCTCAGTTTTGCTTTTACAAATAATATGCAATGAATAACCTTGAATATAAATAATTTTACCTGTGTAATCTGGAATAATTTCCTAGAAATGATGTGGCATCAAAAGTTTCACAGACTGTGTTCTCTGGGAAGCAAATGCTGGAGCAGAAATTAAGAGTTCAGAATGTTTATTAAGGAGTGCCCTTGGGTTCAATACTGTGGAAGGGAGAAGGTGGAAGCCTCAGCCAACCTAGGGAAGCTGTGGTGCTGAGATGGCCCATCAAAGTTGTCACCCATTGGGTAAGAATGGCCAGGCCTGAGTCATTAGATGTGGGCTGCCCTAGAAGGGTATGACCTTGGTCCAGGCAGCTTTGCAACTGAGGCAAAACTTGAAAGAGCTGACAGTTGAAAGTTGTCTGCAATTGAGTCAATAAAGACCTTCTTGAAGGGAGATCAGGGTGGCCCATCTCCATGTCCAACCTAAAAGAGTATCTACATTTTGTGATTTTTATATGTTTTACATTACTATATTATTTTATACTCCCATCAGCAGTGTATGAGAATGCTGGTTTACCCAAATCCTCCCCAACACAAAGTGTTATCAAACTTCTGGATCTTTGTCAATCTGATTAGGTAAAAAGTGATATCTCAGTGTAGTTTTAATTTTGCTTTCTTTTATTTTGAGGGAAATTGAGTTTCTTTTTATATGTTTAAAATTCATTTGTCTTGCCTTTTCTCTGAACTGTTTATATCCTTTGTACATTTTTCTATTGAGTTGATAGGGTTTTTGTTTTGTTTTGTTTGTTTTGTTTTGTTTTAGTGATTTGGAGGAACACATCCTAATAGGGAAAAAATTGGCCATACTCTCACCATGTACTCTCCAAATATAGCAAACCTGAAGCAGCATTATCTCTGGAAATTCCCTAATTTTTATCCCTTAAAGCATTTAAAACACTTAAGATCTAATATTTACATTTATTGTCACATTTACTTCTCTGTTAACCCAGAGTCACAATTCAAAATTGTGGAAAATGGGAGCTATTTTTTAAAATACATGGGAATCCCCTATATTCTGTACATGACTTTTCTATGACCTAAATCTTCTTTGAAGACAAAATGAAAAAAATAAAACACTGGGGGAATAAACGGAAAAAAATTCACTGTACACACAAAACAACAGATCTTACAGAGATGAAAGACAATGTCAATTTTTAAAAAATTTTGTATTTTTTCATTATTCCAAAAATTTTTAAATTTTTGTATTTTATTTGTTATTTTTAAAACTATCATTATTATTTCATTTTCTTATTAATTGTATTTGGTTATTTTGTTGGTTTCATCTTTGAAGAAGTTTTGGATCACAGAAGGGTTACAGCTGTGACAGGGGAGGTTCATTGATGTGGGGTATCATTGATGGGGCCTGCATGGGGCTCCCCCCATACCTTCCTATAAGTACATGAATGTGTTCAAGTTCACAGGGCATTGTCACAGTGGGTGGTAATACACACACTAACTGAAAGAATATTGAATTCCCTTCCTGGGGAGCTCTGCCACTTTCTCTAATGGGACAGCAAGAGTCCCCTGATTACAGGGACAGTGACTAGTGAAGGAGGATGGACCATTGACAGACCCTTGGTATTGATGACTGTACTTATGAACATTTACTTTTGAAATTGAAAATTAGCCTAATATTATAGGGTATCTAAGAGTACCTCCTGAGAGCCTCGTTGTTGCTCAAATGCAGCCTCTCTAAACCAAACTCAGCACATAAATGCGTTACCTTTCCCCCAATGTGGGACATGACTCCTGGGGATGAGCCTCCCTGGCACCGAGGGATTACTACCAAGCACCAACTAGCAATGAAACTGGAAAAAGACCTTGACCAAAAGGGAGAAAGGGTAAAGACAAATGAGTCTATATGGCTGAGAGACTTCAAAGTGAGTCGGAAGTTCATTCCACAGTCACGCTTATGCACATCCAGCAGGATCTCATTGACTGTCAAAGTAAATATTGCCTCAAATAGCGGGGGTTCCTGGGGGCTCTGGAGACATCCAGGCTCTCTAGGCAGGGAAGACAGCTCAGGAGTTTGGCACCCTGCCAGTGGGCCCTACTTTGGAATTTATGCTCCCCAGTGTGACAGAATTGGACTCAGTTGTGGTTTCCCTACACGTGGCTCTTCTGCCCCTTCTATTTGAATCTATAGTCAGTTCTTGAGTTGATAGGTATATGTCCAAGAGACCTAAAATCTTTGGGCTGTCCATGTGCCAGTTGGGCCCTGAATCTCAATAGAGTTGCAACACCTACTCTCCAGTTCATTGGACTCACCCAGGACAACGAACAAGGAGATAATGATGGACAGCGACCATCCCAAGGAACAAAGAGAGTCTGCAACTGCAAGCAAGATAGTCCCATCCATGTGCCCCATGGGATCTAAGCCCCCTCTCAATTGGGGATGGAGTAGCCATCATCATTCCAGAATCCTCAGGATTGAGGAATGAATGATGGACTAGAGTAGACTTACTGTTATTCTACTATAGACCTATTGTGATTCTAGCAATGGAAGAACTTTTGTCATTGGTGTGGAGGCAGTGGCCACTGGAGGTTCTGAGGAGAGGGAGAGGGGAAAATAGGTGTAATATGGGGGCATTTTCAGGACTTGGAAATCGTCCTGAATGACATTGCAGAGACAGATACAGACCATTGTATATCTCATCATAATTTATAAAATTGTACGGGAGAGAGTGTAAACTACAATGTAAACTATAATCCATGCTTAGTGGCAGTGCTCCAAAACGTGTTCATCAGTTGTGGCATGTACCGCACTAATGAAGGATGTTATTAAAGTGGGAAAGTATGAGAGGGGTAGGGAGCAGGGCATATGGAAATCCCCTATATTTGTTATGTAACATTTATGTAATCTAAGTAACTTTAAAAAAATAAAAAAAATAAAAATAACTTTAAAAAGACAATGTAAGGTAGATAAAGTTTTTAAATTAAGTCCTGGATATTTTCCAATGTGAGGGACTTAAAATTAAGCCAAGAATGTATAATGATACCCTTCCTTTTTTCCCCCAATCAAACTTCCTTTCATTAGTCGAAATCATCATATGATTTTGTCTAAAACCAAGTGAAAATGACTTTATTTTTTCTTTCAAAACAAAAACACCCAAGAAATCCACGGCTTTCTCAGCATGGTATTTCTCAGAATGATATTTGAGACACAAGGTAGGTGAATTAGACCCAGTAATCAGTTGGCTTTGGGGTTGCCCAGGGTTTTTCATTTCCATTTGTCTTTGCTTTGCACTAGAAAGAAAGCACACCAAAGTTAGAGTATTGCTGGTGGTCGGAGGAAAAATGTTAGCAAACTGCACACTATCAATGACCTCTTCTTTTACTTTCTGTTTCTACTTCTTCTGATATACTTCACTTAACGGCACATAAGAATGTGGATTCTTGATATCTCCCAGACAACTTAATAACTAAGAACAAGTGGAAAAGTAGAATTTGAATTGCTTTTTACTATAAAGTACATAAAGAGTTTTAGAAGGAAATTCGTTCATAACCACACAAGAACAGACAATGTTACTTACATAGTGTGTAGATGAATCTTCTAAGACCAAAGACTCAGGAGATATTCTGATTGCTGAATAAGACTCTAAAACCATTCAATAATTTGCATTAATATTATTTTTTAAAATAAAGTACATATTTTAATCTTAAGCATCTAATTAACTATATCATTTTCCAATGAATCGTTTCTATTTGCTATGAACAGTTGAGAGTTTTGCCCAGTGGGCTAAACTCTTATATATGAGTTAGTTTGAATCCATCAAGAAGCAGGCACCAAGATGGGATATATTGCAAGAGATTAGTTGGAGGCAATGCCTGAAAAATAAAGGGAGTGGGAGTCGGAGTAAACAGAGAGAGTGATGCAAGTCTAATACCTGTGACAGGCAGGATTGGGTAGAAAGAGCCTCTGACAACAGAGCAACTCTGAAAATCCCAGCCAGGCCAATGGGAAGTCTCAAAACTAAAGTTGCCAATTAAAAGGAATCCTGCTGTGCTGAGTCATTAGCTAGGAGCAGCTCAGGGAAAGCATGGCCAGGCATGAACTCATTAGAGCTGAAAGTATGTCAGCTGTCAATCAGCTATGTTCCCTGCAGCAGTTTCCCCTGAAGGGACATCTACATGGGGCAACTCCATGGCTACCACCATCCATCTCTTGTTCTGCACTGATCTGTTTCTCCATGTATGTTTGGAAAATAGATTTCCCAAAGTTTCTGTGGGCTTTTTTTCCTAGGGGGAATCTTAGAAGAGGAAGGTTAGTGGGACAAACTATAGTAACCCATTCCCGCAGTTGGCCTCAGGCCACAAATAGTACTCATCCATTCCCTCCTTCAAGATCCCTTCTATGTTAACCTCAGCTATTACCTCAGCAGGTCATTAGCATGAATCAGGTAAGTCTAGCATGTTTAACTGAATTTATGGTCCAATTTTAGAACCATACTTTCTAGTAATATGTCCATGAGATGAACAATGTGAAAAGTTCCTTTAAGCCTAAGGACTAGCCAAAGACCCATCTTATATGGCTGTTTAAAAGTTTGAATCATGCAGCTCTCTTAATTTCTAAAAAATTGTGATAGTGGTATTCATATTCGTAAGCAAAATAAACAAAGTAGATAATGAATCATGGGGAATATTTCGTTAATTGGATCCCAGGAGGCCACTGTTTTTTGTTTTTGTTTTGTTATGGTTTTTTTTAGGAGGTACTGGGGAATGAACCCAGGACCTCATGCGTGGGAAGCAGGCATTCAAACACAGAGCTACATACACACCCCAATGAGAGTTGGTTTTGTTTTTCTTCCCATTTGCTTGTTTGTTTTGTTTTTAGGAGGTACTAGGGATAGAACCTGGGACCTCGTACATGGGAAGCAGGTGCTCAACCACTTGAGCTACATCCACTCCCTCACTGTGTTATTGGAAAGAATTTTTGACTGCTTACCATAATTACCTGATCACCATTTATTTATTCTTTTTTCTATGGTTCCTAATATTGTACAATTTTTTTAACTATTAGAAAATTAAGTTTGCTGTACACAAGTAGATTGCATTTGGGAGAAGGAAAACAACTAACATACCATACCTTTGTAGAAGGAGTTATTGTCTCTTAAATTTTTTCCCAATTTTTTATTAGAGAAGTTGTGAGTTTACAGAATAGTCGTGCATAATGTGCAGAATTCCTGTACATCCTTCTTTCATATTTTTATTACTAATTCTCATGAATAGGAAGTACTGAGTTCCCTCAGGCCACTTCCTTCAACTCTCTGGATCTCTGTTTCCTCAGTTATAAACTATGATGTTATTTATTCCCACATCATGCAAATTCATGAGGAACTCTGTTTATTAGAACTAAGTTTTAAAAAGCCTGTGAGGACTAATTATTAATATCATTTAAATGCCTGGAATTTTTTGGCACAATACAAATATATTTTAATAGCCTTCTTTTTTAATAGAACATTCCAATTAGCCTTTCAGCATGTTTTTGGGAAGTCTATATAGATGGCAGAAATTGATTCTGACCAGCAATAAAAAAACATTCTCTTTGTATTATTTTGAAATTAATGTTGGAAATAATTGAAATTTCTCAGAATACTACATAGATATATTAGAATCATTAACATTTAAAACCACTAAAATCTATGCAAGCTAAATTGTACAGTATTTCAAAGTAATCAAATATCTGAGAAGGGAAAGTTCTTTATAGGAAAACTCCAGCTAATCATTGCAGAAGAAATGATAGAATTTTAAAAATCATGATTTTGCCACTCCTAATAAAATAATGAACCTAGACAACAATCACTAATTGATACTGAAACCATTAAGAAAAAGGTTGATGAGGTTAAGTGTTCTCCAGAGAAACAGAACCCAACAGGATATATATAAATATGTATGTAAATATTAAGATATTTATTATAGTAATTGGCTCCTGTCACAGTGGGGATTGGCAAGTCAGAACTTCATAGAGCAGGCCAAAAACTGGGAACTCTGATGAAGGTTTTGATGATTTCCCGAGGAGAAGCTGGCAGAGTGAAGTAGAGATAGAAATTCTTTCTGACTGCTGAAATCATCAGTTCTTTAGATGCAATCAATTGACTAATGATTTAAATCCACGAAATACTCTCATAGTAACAATCAGACCCGTGCTTGCTTGACCAAACAACTGAACACTATAACCTAGCCAAGTTGATACATGAACTTTACCATCACAATGGGGAACTTTATAATGGATCCATATACCTATAAAAATGAACCCACTGGGAAAATTTTCTTTAAAAGTGGGACAACCTTGGGATCCTGGAAAAGAAAAAGGATGTCAGTTAAAAACTAAAGATATTTAATAAACTATGGACTCAGTAATGGTAATGTATCAATATTGGTTTGTTAATTGTGGCAAACGTACCACACTTACGTAAGATGTTAACAACAGGGAAAACTGTGGGACGTGGGATCTGTATGAGAACTTTGTGTACTATCTGCTCAATTTTCTTATAAATCTAAAACTGTTCTAAAATATGCCTATTATTTTTTTAAAATGGAACAGTCAGAAATGGTATGCTTCCTAATGTGAAGAAATAGGAAGTACATAGAACCACTTACAAGTATTCTTGCCCAAAGGATTGAACCTGAATCTAATAAAGCAGCTGGATTAAATATATATAGGAAAAGTGGTGGATAGATGACTATGTTAAACAAACCACAAGGATGAGTTCAACCAAATTCAGAAATTAGGAAGTTTTATAAAACAAATGACCCAGTTTCTTCAACAAATAAATAGTATAAAAAAGTTATGGGAGGGTAAAAAGACAACCTACAGAATGGGAGAAAATATTTGAAAACCACATATCTGATAGGGGTTTAGTATCCATATATACAAAGAACTCCTACAACTCAGCAAGAAAAAGACAACCCAATTTAAAAATGGGGAAAAGACTTGAATAGACATTTCTCCAAAGAATATATACAAATAGCCAGTAAATACATGAAAAGATGCTCAACATCATTAGCCATCAAGGAAATGCAAATCAAAACCACACTGAGATACCATCTCACAACCACTAGAATGGCTACTATTAAAAAATAATAATAGTAAGTGTTGGAGAGGATATGGAGAAACAGGAACCCTCTTACATTGTTGGTAGGAATGTAAAATGGTGCAGCTACTAAGTATAGAATTACCATATGACCAGGCAATCCCACTTCTAGGTATATACACAAAAGAACTGTGCTTTTGGTACCTGCTTGGGTACTCAAATAGATATTTGCACACTGATATTCATAGTGGCATTATTCACAATTATCAAATGATGGAAGCAACCCCAGTATTCATCCACAGATGAATGGATAAACAAAATGTGGTACACACACCATGGAATATTATTTGGCCATAAAAAGGAATGAAGTTCTGATGCATGCCAGGGCATTAATGAAGCTTGAAGACATCATGTTAAGTGAAATAAGCAAGACACAAAAGATAAATATTGTATGATCCCACTGATATGAAATAATTAGAATAAGCAACCTCACAGAGTCAGAATCTAAAATATGGGGCCGGGTGGGGGTGGGGAATGAGGAGTTAAAATGCTTAATTGGTACAGAGTTTCTGTTTGGGGTGATGGAAAAGTTTTGGTAATTGTTCATGGTGATGGAGGTAAACTTTATGAATTTAATTAATGTCATTGTATTATGAATTGTATGTTAGAAAAGGGGTGAAAAAACAAATTTTAGCTTGTATATATGTTATTAAAAAACACATGAAATTGTACAACACAAAGAGTGAACCCTAATGTAAACAGTGGGCGACAGTTAATGCTATAATTATAATAATATTGTTTCATCAAGTGTAACAAAAGCCCATACTAATGTAAAAATGGTAATAATACAGGAAATTGTGTTTGTGAAAGTGGAGTATATGCAAACTACTATCTGCATGATTTTTCTGTAAACTTAGAATTGCTCTAATTTTTTTAATAAATGGGGGAAGAAGTGTAATAGACTTGGAGATGTATCAACCAAATGAAACGTGTTGACTATGTTTGAATCCTGATTTGAAGAAAGCAACTGTAAAAATACATTTGGGAAATTTTGAACATAGATAAGGGATTAAATAATATTAAAAACTATTAATGTTTTAGGTGTGATAATGGCATTGTGGTTGTTTTTTAAGACTTTATCTGTTAGAGAGGTACATATCTGAATTGTTTCAGTTTAACACGGAAAAGATAAAATTAGATACCTACCTTACAGCATGTACAAAAATAAACTCCAACTAGATTAAAGGCCTAAAATTAAAAACTGTCCTACAAACGTTAAAATTAACTACATGGAAAGACAAGACATTTCTATGTAGATACCTTAGAAAAAATTGAGCACATGTACATTACAATATTTTTTGTAATAGCAAAAATTGGAAACAACTGATATCCACTAGTAGAAGGATACAATCACTGTGATTTATTCATACAGTAGAAATGTATACAGCGCAAATATAATAATATGGATAAATCTCTAAAGTATAATGTTGCATTAAAAGGCAAATTTCAAAAGGGCATGTAAAATATAATACCAGTTATAAACTTTTAAAGTTTAAAAGAGGAGAAAACTATATTAACAGTAGATATATATAAAGTAGAAGTATAAAATCAGGTATAGAAAGAATACATACCACTTTGGAAATAATGATTATCATGAAAAGAAAGGGAAAGAGGGGAAAAAATGGTCAGGGCTTTAACTTATTTTTTTATTTATTGAAAAAAATCTGAAGCTAATATAGTAAAATCTGCACGGTAGATACATAATTGTCTTGTATATTAGTTTCTCTATGTTTGAAATCTTTCGTTAAAAAAAAAAAAGAATGACCCAAGTGTGACAGTTTGAAGCTTTTTGTAGATCCCGGAAAAGATCATGTTCTTGAAGCTAATCCATTCCTGTGGGTATGGATACTTTCA
>PVKH010045358.1:0-10511 GCA_004027955.1 Chaetophractus vellerosus | reverse complement strand
TACAGCTGGCCCCCCTGAAGACTAAGTCTTAAACACCAAATTTGAGGAACTCAAAGTGACTGCAGATATATAGTCTCTGGATGAGATATTATTATAGAACCTGCTACCTATCAGAAAAGAAGGGTTTACAGAGCTCAACTGGGAAACTTTTATTGGAAAAAATAAAATTGTTCCAGATTTTTACCTCTGTAAATTGAGACTCCTCAATAAATCCACAATAAAATAGAGCCTTGATTAAGAAACCCTGATATTCTAAAAAACATTCAACATGGTGGAAAAGATTAACAAAACATATTTCTGCTTATGCCAGAGGAGTAAAAGTTCCTCATCTATTAAAAAATTGGAAGGACCAGAAAATAATCTATGACCACATAGTTACATATGATGCCTCAATGTATGGGCCTTTCCAGGGAAGACCACCACCATTTCCAGGAAGACAATGTGAAAAGGAAAGGTTAAGTGCTCAATATTCAGTGTTCTTCTTCCATGAACTCTCTAGGTGACTGCATCCTGTCCCATGGCTTCAAAAACCACCTATATATTGATGACTTCACAATTATATGTCCAGACTCAACCTGTCCCCTTGGCTCAAAATCATATTTTCAATTGCCTGCTCAGGATCTCCACTTGAATGACCATGGCAGAGGCTGTTAGTTGCCTCGAATATTCATTATAAGGGGTGGCCATGTGACTAGGTTTTGACTAATGAGATGTAAGTGTTAACAGTAGCTTCTAGGGGGGTATTTTTAAAAGGGGGTTGGAATATGGGCATGGTAATTGGTACTCCTGTCACCATCTTGGACCATGAAGCAGCAGGCTAAGGATGGCAGAACAACAAGATACAAAGATACTGGATCTTAGTGATTGTGTCATCCATTCCAGCCCTGAACTTCTTTTATATGAGAAAGAAATTTGTATTTGTTTAAGGCACCAGTTGGTTTCTATTGTTTTTATAAGCAGTAGAACCTAATTCTAACTCATATGATGTCAAAAAGGTATCTCAAAATTAGCATGTCAAAAAGACAACTTTTGATTATTTTCTCAAAATTTGCTCCTCCCAGTAAATTGCACTACCATTCATTCACTTGCTCAGGGCAAAACCTAGAAGTCATCCTTGATGCTGCTTTTTTCTCACATCCCATATCCAATCCATCAGGAAATCCTGTTGATTCTACCTTCAATAAAAGTCATGAATTTGACCATTCCTCTCCACATCTTTAACATGGACCACTGCAATAGCTTCTTATGTCATCTCCCTGCATCTACACTTAAGTTAGACTCTATTCTCCAAGAGCAGCTAGCTGGATCCATTTAAAATGCAAGTCAGCTCATTGCACAACCTGGCTCACAACTCTCCAATTTCTACACCTAAAGTCCAAAGTCCTTTCAATAAGGCAAGGACAAGAAATTAAAGACTTGTGGAATGGAAAGGAAGATGTAAAACTGTCTTTATTCACAGTCAACATGATGCTGTAAGTAGAAAATCCTTAGGAACCTTTTTATAGGACCTACCAGAAATAATAAACAAGTTTAGCAAGGTTGCAGGCTCTAAGATTAATATGGAAAAATAAATTGTATTTATATACACTAGTAACAAAATATTTGAAAATGAAATTAAGAAAAGAATTCTATTCATAATACATCAAAAGGAATAAATTTAACAAAATAAATGCAAGACTTGTACACTGAAAATGAAAAAGCATTGCCAAGAGGAATTAAAGAAAATCTAAATTAATGTAGAGATATTTATTGGAAAATTCAACATTATTATGAATTGGAAAACATAATAACATTAAAATGGCAATTCTCCCTAAACAGATCTATACTTTTACAACATTCCTAATCAAAATCCCAGCAGGCTTTTTTTGAAACTATTGATGAGATGATTTCAAACTTAATGTGGAAGTGCAAACACCTAGAAGAGCTAAAATAATTTTGAAAAAGAACAAACTTGAAGGACTATACTATCTGATGTCAAAAAACACTACAAAGGAATAGTAGTCATGATAGTGTAGTATTGCATAAGAAGAGACTTAGAGTTCAATGGAACAAAATTGGTATTCCAGAAATAAGACTTTACATTTAAGGTCAATATATTTTTGCCAAAAGTGTCAAGACAATTAACTGAGGAAAGGGTAGACTTCAACAAATGGTGCTGGGACAATTGAATATTCTTTATTTTTTTAAATGAACTTAAAAAACCTTAAAAACTTTAAAAAATAACCTTAAAAATTTAGAACAACCTGATAAATTAGATTCAGATCCATAGGTGATTACAGCAAGCAAAACCTACCTTGGGCCAAAAAAGTGGGAGAGATTTATTCTCCAGAATAAATTACTCTTACTTTACACCCTACCCAAAAATTAATTCAAAGGGGATCACAGGCCTAAATGTAAGCTCTAAAATGACAACAAAATTTCCAGAAGAAAATATAGGATAAAATCAAAGACTTCTTAGATATGACAACAAAAGAATGATCCACATAAGGAAAAAATTGGTAAATTGGGCTTTACCAAAATTTAAGACTTTTCCACTTCAAAAATCAGCATTATGGAAATAAAAAGATAAGCCATGGACTGGGAGAAAATATTTGAAATCATATATCTGAAAAAGAGCTTGTATTCAGACAACAGATAAATATCTAAAGAACACATACACACAATAAAAAGACAAACACTCCAATTTTTAAACTAGCAAATATATTAATAGACAACTCACCAAAGAAGAAATATTAATGTCTAAAAGCACATTTAAAATGATGCTCAATATCATTAGTCATTAGGAACATACAATTTAAAACATCTGAGGTAGCAGTAAACATCCACTAGAATGGATATTATAAAAAAGATTGATAACACTAAGTGTTGGCTAAAATTCCTTGAGAGAATAAAATAAATATTTTTAAAAGTAGTAAAGAGATAAAAGAAGGAATAGAAACCATTAAAAAAAGATACTAAAAAGGAAGATTAGGGGGTTCTGGAAAATAACCAAAGAGTACATATAAAAATGATAATACTGTAAATGAAATTAAAATTCAACAAATTAAACAACAGACTAGACATAGATGAAAAGAGGATTAGTGAGCAGGAATACGGAGCTGAGAAATTTATGCAGACTATGACTTAGAGAAACAAAAAGATGGAAAATATGAAAAACAGATTAAAGGATATAAAGATGACAATGAAAAGGGCCAAACTATATCTAATAAAAATTTCATAAGGAGAAAATAGAAAGAATGTGGTTTGAAAGGCAATATTAAAGAGATATTGGAAAGATGTGGCTCAGGTGACTGGGCTCCCACCTACCACATGGGAGGTTACTGGTTCAGATCCCGGTGCCTCCTAAAGAAGACAGTGAGCTGGTGCGATGGGCAGACACAACAAGCTTATACAACAAGAGACACAAGAAGAAAGAACATAATGAGAGATACAACAAAAGCAGGGAGCAGAGGTTCCCAGTGCCTCCTAAAGAGGATGGCGAGCTGAAGTGATGGACAGGCATGGCAAGCTGACTCAGCAATATGACACAACAAGAGATGCAAGGAGGAAAAGCATAATGAGAGACACAACAGAGCAGGGAGCGGAAGTGGCTCAAGTGATTAGGCGCCTCCCTCCCACATCAGAGGTACCAGGTTCAGCTCCCAATGCTTCCTAAAGAAACAAGGAAGATGAACAGACACAGCAAGTGCAAACCATGAAGGAATAGGGAGAAAAAATTAAATAAAATAATTTTTAAAAAAAAAGAGATAATGGAAAAGATGTATTGAACATATACATTTATTTTTACTTCCTTTGTAAACTTCACAAAAAATGGAAATAAAAGGATTTCTTTTTTAAATGCTTAAATTTAAAAAAAACATGGAAAATGGGTGGACATAAGTGAAAAATTTAGTAAGACAGAAAGCAGATGGATAGTAAATTACTTAACATACCTAAGAAAAATCTATTCCAAGCCCTGGGAAAGGCCAAAAACCAACATGATTTATAACACAGAATGCCTCAAGGCCTCAGGAATTGGTAGCACTGGCACCTCTGGAATGGGAATAAATGGGGCATTAAAATTACTAAAAATGATTTAGTTGAAAGACTGTTAAATTAGATTCAGATCCCCAGATGATTTCTTTATAGCAGACAACTGTTCATATATAAAAATCTACCTTGAACGAAAAAAGTAGAAGAGATTTATTCTCTAGAAAAGATAAAACACAGAGTCTATCAATGTGAGTATACAGGGTACAGGTAGTTGATAGTGTGAGTCCCGAACTGGAAAGAGGGAAATTAAGTAGATGTGGGCACCCTGGATAGTAAGATCTCCCTAGCTATCTTTTCCCATTGAACTCCTAGAGTGCTGGCGGCAAAGTGTTTGTCCTCTGGGTAGGAAACTGATAGACTTTTCTTTGGGGAATATGAAAAATCTAAGAGGAAAGAACTAAAGATACAGAAAGCAGATCTCCCTCAAACAAAGCACAGCCAGACCACTTATAGGAAGGCTTAGAGCTGACAGGCCAAAAACATGTTCAGAATATCCCAAAAGTTTTAGTTCCCTGGCAAAGTCTCACATCTTGGCATATATGCCCTTGCATAGTCCCTCTCTCACACTGAATGGGGCTGACCTGTTAACCAAGAGTATATTGCAGAAATGATTGTCTGTATTCCAAAGCTGGCTGTCAAAGACATTGCAGCTTCCAACCTGCTGTGAAGGAAGCCAGCTGCCATGACATGAGGACATTAAAACAGCCTTAGAGAGAGACCAACATGGCAAGGAATTGAAGTCTCCTGCCAGCAGCCAGCATGAAGTTGAATTTTTGGAGCAAGGGGTGAAAGAGCCACTGACTAAAGTTAGTCTCCATCATTTTCTCTGAGCTCCTCACAAGCACTGTATTTCTGCATGGCCCTAAGTTTACTCATGAGACAATTTGGGCAAGAGCTCTGAATCCAAACAAGTGTTTGTCCCAGTGTAATTGTGGAAGAGAAGCAAGAGCATAATTCAAGTATTTCTTTTCCTCTTTTATTGCCACAGGCTAGGCCCTGCTCCAAGTAAAAGCCAAGTGTGCTTGCACGCGCACACACACACACCTGTTCAGAACAACTCCTGTCTGTCAGCCCCAGAAACCCAGAGATTTTTATTGGTTTGGTTTTTATGGTTGTTTGTTTGGGTTTTGTTTGTTTGTTTGTTTGTTTTTCTTTTTGTTTTGCTTCAAAATAGGAATTTATTGTCTCAGGTTTTTGAGGCAGGAGACAGCCAAAATCAAAGCATCAGCAAGGCAATGCTTCCTCCCTGAAGACTGTGGTGTTCTGAGCCTGGCTGCTTGTGATCCTTGGTCATTGGCTTTTCTGTCACATGGTCATGCACATGGCAATGTCTTCGCATTTCTCCTCCAAATTGAACTGATATATGCTTGCATGCTTTTATCAATTGATGAACACATATTGAAGTATTGCTACTAACAATGGTCTATAGATTATATTATGGTTTACACTTTGCACGACACAATTGTATAGGTTGGACAAAATGTATAATGGTCTGTATCTGTCATTGCAATGTCATGCAGAACAATTCCAATGTCCCACAAATGCCCCATGTTACACTTATTCTTCCCTCTCATTCCCCTCAGACTCTCTGGTGACCACTGCCTTTATATCAATGTTACAAGTTCTTCCATTACTAGAATAATAAGTCTATTTTAGTCCACAGTTGCATTTACCAAATATGTTTGTCCATCCCTCAATCTGGAGAATATGGGATGGTGATGCCCACTCTGCCTTCAATTGAGAGGGGACTAAGATCCTATGGAGCAAATGGATGGAACTGTCTTGCTTGCAGTTGTAGATACTCTCTTTTCAGGGATTGGCACTGTCCATCATCATCCTTTTGTTAGTTGTCCTAGGTGAGCCCAATGAAGTGGAGAATAGGTGTTAGCTGCAACTCTATTGAGATTCAGGGCTCAACCAGCATATGAACAGCCAGAAGATTTAAGCCTCTGGGAAACATATTTAATGGGAATAGTGATAAGTATAGATTCAAATAAAAGGGACATAAGAACCATGTGTAGGAAAATTATAAATGAGTCCAACTCTGATACATTGGGGAGATAGGTTATCATATATTTCAAGGTAAGGCCCACTGACAGAGTGCCAAATTCCTGGGGCTCTCTGCCATGCCTATAATGTCTAGATGTCTCTAGGGCCCTCAGGAACCCCCTGCTTAAAGCACTGTTTACTGTGGCAGTCAGTGAGATCCTCCTAACATATGCATAAGCTCAACTTCTGGAATGAGCTCCTGACTCACTTTGAAATATCTTAGCCATAAAAACTCATTTGTATTTAATATTTCCACTTTTTGGTGAAGATCTTTTTCCAAATGCATCATTAGTTGTCACTTGGTAATAATCCTTCAGTGCCTGGGAGGCTCATCCCCAGGAGTCATGTCCCACACTAAGAGGAAGGTAGTGAGTTTGTATGCTGAGTTTGGCTTAGAGAGAGGCCACATTTGAGCAAGAAGGAGGCTTTCAGGAGGTAAATGTTAGGCAGTGTATAATACTAGGCTAAGTTTCAATTCAAGAACAAGGTTCTTAAGTACAAGCATCAATATCAAGGGCCTGGTGTATTGGGCTGTCCTCATTTGCTAGGCACTGCCCAAATACTCTAGGGATTCTTGCCACTCTATTAGAGAACATAGCAGGACTCTCCAGGATAGGAATTCAATATTCTTTCGGTTATTATCTGGGTCTCCACCCACTGATACAACACCCCATGATCACCTGAACACATTCATATTCCATAGAGGCATTCCCCAGGTGCACCCTTCTCCACACATCCCACCACCACCAACATGCCACGTCAGTGATCCTTCCCTGCCACAGTTGCGACTCCTCTGCAATCCCAAACCTCCCCCAATATGAAGCCAATTAATTAATTAACTAATTAAAATAATAAAATAAAATTTATTCATTATGTCTTTCATCACCATAAGATCTGTTTTCTTTTATGTACAGTGACAATTTCTTCTGTACATTCCCCCAATGTCTTATCTTTTTCACTTGATTTTCAAAGAAGCTTCGGGTTACAGAAAAGTCACATAGAAAATACAGAGGATTCCTATATACCCCAATTCCTCCCCCCTCACATTTTCCCCTATTAATAACATCTTACATGAATATGATATATTTCTTTAAATTGATGAACAAGTATTGAAGTATTGCCACTACAGGGTCAATGGTTTGCACATTGCACTGTACACTTTTATAGGTTTTGACAAAATTTAACAAGACCTATATCTGTCATTGCAAGATCATGCAGAACAATTCCAAAGCCCAAAAAAATGCCCCATGCTCCATGCATTCTTCCGACACCCTCCCCTCATAACTCATGGTTCAATTTTTGAAGAACAAGGTTCATAGTTACATGCATTAATATTTATGTCTTGACGTATTGGTCCATCTTCTTTTATTAGGCACTGCCTATGATCTTGAGAGATTCTTGTCACTCTATTTGAGAACCTGGTAGGACTCCCCAGGGTGGGAGTTTAATATTTTCTTGTTTATTGTGTGGGTATCCACCCACTGAGATAACACCCTATGACAAGATGAACACTTTCATATTCCATTGAAGCATACCCCAGGTACACCCTTTCCCATATATCCCCCACCCCCAATGCCCTGCACCAGTAACCCTCCCTTGTCACATTTGCTAAAAGAACATTCCCACCATTGTACTTTTCACCACAGACCTACAAATCCCCAGAGTTCACCTGTTCCTTCCTCCAGCCCTCCCCACAGTTCCATGGATAGACCAGACCAACCGCCCCCACTTTGCTCACCCTCACATTCCAGAGCTATCAACTCCACTCAGATCTCTGAACCACAATCACCCCCCATATACTGCCAAACAACCCCCTTCCACATTATCATAGTTTTGCCCATATTGAGCATCAGCTCACCACACTCTACTCCTTTTCTGTCTCCTGATCACCTATCTTCCAAATTTGCTTAGGTCATATCAGTGAGGTCATGCAATATTTGTCCTTTAGTAACTGGCTTACTTCACTCAACATAAGGTCTTCAAAATTAATATATGTTGTCCCAGTTGTCGATTATTCATTCCTTCTTACAGCTGACTAATATTCCATTGTATGTATATGTCACAATTTGCCTATCCATTCATCTTTTGGTGGACACTTTGGTTGCTTCCAATTTTTGGCAATAGTGAATAATGCTGCTATGAACATTGGTGTTCATGTATCTGTTCGTGTCACTGCTTTCAATTCTTCTGGGTTTATACCCAGCAGGGGGATTGCTGGATGATATGGAAGTTCTGTAATCAGCTTCCTGAGGAACTGCCAAACTGGCCTCCATAATCACTGCACCATTCCACATTCCCACCAGCAGTAGATGAGGGTTCCATTCCTCCACATCCTCTCCAACACCTGTAGTCCTGTTTTTTCAATAGCCACCCATCTAATGGGTATAAGATGATATCTCATTGTAGTTTTGATTTGCATTTCCTTAATAGCTAGTGGTGTTGAACATCTTTTCATGTCCTTTTTAGCCATTTGCATTTCTTCTTTGGAGAAATGTCTATTCAAATCACTTGCCCGTTTTTCAAATGGGTTTTTAGTCTTTTTATTTTCAAGGTGTAGGATTTCTTTAAATATGCTGAATATTAGTCCCTTTTTGGATAAATGGTTACCAAATATTTTCTCCCATTGAGTAGGCTGCCTTTTCACTTTCTTGACAAACTCCTTTGAGGCAAAAAAAATTTTAATTTGAATAGGTTCCATTTATCTATTTTTTCTTTCATTGCTCATGATTTGGGTGTAAAGTTTATGAAACCATTTCCTAATATAAGATCTCATAGACGATTCCCTACATTATCTTCTAGGAGCTTTATGGTCTTGGCTCTCATATTTAGATCTTTGATCCATCTTGAGTTAATTTTTGTATAGGGCATGAGATGGTGATCCTTTCTCATTCTTTTGGATATGGATATCCAGTTCTCCCAGTCCATTTGTTGAAGAGGCCATTCTGTTCCTGATAAGTGGGATTGGTGTCCTTGTCAAATATCAGTGGACCATATATGTGAGGATCTATATCAGAACTCTCAATTCAGTTCTTTTGATCAATATGACCATCCCAGACTCCTCAGGATTGGGGGAAGAACTATGGACTAGAATGGACTTGTTGGTGTCCTGTTATAGACTTGTGATACATGCAATGGAAGAAATTACAAAATTATGTGGAGCCAGGGTCACTGGACACTTTGGGGGCAGGGAGAAGGAAGGGCAATTGTAATACGGGGTTTTTTTTTGGGACTTGAGAATCATCATGGGTGATGTTGCAATGGGGGATATTGGCCATTTTATATCATCATGTATCATGCAGAACTGTATGGGAGAGAGGGTGGTCTACAGTCTGAACTGTGATCCATGCTTGATGGCAAACCCCCAAAATGTGTATATCTATCACAGGCGTTGTGCCACACTGATGAAGGATATATATGTGGGAGGTTGTGGGAAGTGTGGGAGGGTGGCATATGGGTACTCCTAAAATTT
Source organism: Chaetophractus vellerosus (assembly GCA_004027955.1). Lineage (NCBI taxonomy): Eukaryota > Metazoa > Chordata > Mammalia > Cingulata > Chlamyphoridae > Chaetophractus > Chaetophractus vellerosus. The sequence goes on along the minus strand of PVKH010045358.1, from coordinate 961 downwards.
CTGTGTAATATTTATGTAATCAATGTATCCTAAAAAAAATATATATATATATATGTCTATCCTTGTGCCAATACCATGCAGTTTTGACCACTGTAGCTTTGCAGTATGTTTTTTTTAATACATCCCCCCTTTTTTGCTTGTTCTTGCTGTGTTCATATTTTTCTCTGCATTCCTCTGTGTCTGCCTGTCTCCTCCTGCTGGGGCGACCTGCCAAGTCAACTCACCGGTGTGGTGGTCCGCCTGCTTGTGGGGGCTTGCCCTTGCTCGCAGGAGCTTACCTTTTTGCCCGCCCGTGGGGACTTGCCCTTGCCCGCGGCAGCGTGCCCCACCCACGGCAGTATGCCCCAGCCGCATTGGCTTGCCTTCTCGAGTTGGTCCCCCCATTCAAGGAGGCCCGGGGACCGAACCCAGGGCTTCCCATGTAGTAAACTGGTGCCCCACCAACTGGGCTATACAGCCAGCCCCTATAGTATGTTTTAAAGTCAGGTAAGTCATTCCTCCATTTTGTTTTTCTTTTTCAATATGTTTTTGGCTACTTGGGGCCCCTTTCCCTTCCAAATAAATTTCATAATTGGCTTTTCCAATTCAGTAAAAAATTCAGTTGTAATTTTTATTGGGATTGCATTAAATCTGTAAATCAATTTGGGTAGGACATCTTGATGTTTAGTCTTCCAATCCATGAACATGAAATATTCTTCGCATTTATTTAGGTCTTTGATTTCTTTTAACAATGTTGTATAGTTTTCTGTGTACAAGTCTTTATATATTTAGTTAAGTTCATTCCTACATAGTTGACTCTTTTAATTGCTATTGTAAATGGAATTTTTTTCTTGATTTCCTCCTCAGATTGTTCATTACTGGTATCCAGAGATGCTACTGACTTTTGCATGTTATATCCTGCCACTTTACTGAACTCATTTATCAGCTCTAGAAGCTTTGTTGTAGATATTTCAGGGCTTTC
>PVKH010045357.1:0-10510 GCA_004027955.1 Chaetophractus vellerosus | reverse complement strand
TCTGTCCTGTCACCTCTCAGCATTCTCAGGGAACCGATGGTAAAGTCAGAGTCTCAAGGCCTGTGACGTTGAGAGGTGTTGATCCTAGATGAAGCCTGTATCAAAGACCACCACAATTCCCTGACAGCTATGCCACCAAGAGTGTCAAGATCTGTATGACTTCTTTCAGGACATGGGTTTACCGTTTTAGATGGTTTTTAGTCTCTTACTAGCAGCTTAGAAATCAGATTATTCTGCTGAGTGCCAGAGTCCCAAGCTCACTGACGGAGCCACTAAACTAATTGAGGTAAGAAATATGCCTGAATACTGCTTCCATGAGAAAATGCAACCCTCAGAACACGTGACATTTACTTCTGACTTGGCTAGACAGATTGACAACTAGGCATTTCCCAGGCTGCTTTTGATTTGTATTGATTAAAAGAAATATGGAATGAATTTTAAGAGTCCAAGTGTAACTTTGCCCTGATTCAAACACAAACAGAAAGACCAAATGGAAATTTGTGAGTAGAACACAAATCTAACTCAAGTCAGTAACAAGTGAAAGCTTTTATTGCCTGACAGCACCTCTCAGACCTGTATGAAATGATCTGAGGGGTTGGTGCAGTTCATAACGGGCCAAGTGTCAATGTCACAAATGCCTTCCAGAAATTATTACAGTTGTGTGGCTACTGTGTTGGCATTCTCAGCAGGACAACTAAGAAGTATAATGTTACCAACAGTTCACATTCCTTTCTTAGTCCTAGATATGGTACATTGAGGGAAAAAAAGAGATGAGGACAAATAACTTTTACTATTTCTGCCACCTTGGCAGTTGCCGTAAAAACTTTCAGTTTAGCTTTTAATCACAGTGAAACAAATACTAAGAGAAAAAAATCTAACGATGACTTTAATAATTGATTTGTAAAGTCAAAGGGAAGAGGAAACATCACTGGTATGTAATATAATGCAAAACGAATCCACCAGAAGTGTGTAGTGGCACATTTTCCTGAAGATTGTCCTACACCACGCTGATTTGCTAAACATGCTGATATTTTAATCAATGCTTAGGACCCTGAAATAAGCTCAAATGATATTGAGATTTTATTTTTAATGAATTATTCACAGACCAAATGAAAGTAAGATTATTGCATATTTTTTTTCACCAACACAAAAACCCTGAATAAAGAGAAAGAAAGAGTAACTATGGCAAATAGAGTGCTTCAGTTATAACTCAGAAGAATTGGGCTTTTTTTTTCCCCCTAACATTATCATTCACTCACTGTTTACTTTCATAGATTATCCAAAATTACTGGGGCTACATGTCCTACATTACAGAGATACTCCATCAACTATGAACAAATAACTGTGGACCTAATCAATATATAAAAGCAACCTATGAACCACACAGTTCATTTTTCTCCTTCTGACTTTGATATTGATAGTTTATGAGAGAGCATGATTATCTTCTAGTATGTCAACCCTGACTATCCCCAGCTTCCTTGATTGACCCTAATGGACTATTACCCATTTTCCTATACCGTGGGAGAGTAATTTTCCTAAAGCACAGCTCAGATTAGCAGCATGTTTGGATTAGAGGAGAGAAACAGTATAACTAGAGTCTGGAAACCAGAGCTTGGCTCCCAACTCTACCTAATTGAGCATGTTTATCACTTCATCTGTTTCTATTACAGGCAGGTTCCGCTGCTGCTGCAGCACAAGGGGTAGCTCCGTTGGGTTACAGGTGTGCTAAGCCACTCATTCCCTCAGCCCTTGGACTGGCTGCACAGGACCTGAGGTGGCTGGAGCCCCCAGGCCTCTTGGCCACAAGCAGTCTTAACAGTCACCCCCAACATGCTATAACATTAGCAGTGTCTACATGATCCATGATATTAAAAACACTGGATTGACTAACACTGGCATCCCTCAGTTGGGAAATACAGAAGCTGACATAGGATCAAAGTGTTAAAAGCTCCTATCTCTTTTCCTAATAGCCATCCTAGAGATGATTCTAAACACATGCCCTCCTTAAATCCCGCCAGTGATCCCTGCTGTCTACAGGGAAATGTCTAAACATGGTCCGTAAGGCCTGTCTCACTCTAGCCTCCTCCTACTTCTCCAGGCTCATTTCCTACCACTTCCACACAAAGCAATATCAAAGGGCTTCCAGTTCCTTAGCTATCTCATGCTTTTTCATGCCTCTAACCCTTCGCTCAAGCTGTGCCTTCTGACTGGGCACATGCCTGGAAAATTCTAACTCCTCTTTCATATTTCAGCTCTCCCAGGAAGCTTTCCTTGCCCAGAATCACACATTCCCACACACATATAGCCCATCCCTCCCGCCTTCTTGGTTACATTTCTACCTTGAACACACTTCTGTTATTGCACTTATTGCCATATTTGATTTACAAGTCTTCCTCCCCAAATAGGGCAGGGACCATGCCGTATGTCTCTCTGTAATTCTGAGAGCTGGCACTGAAGGCACCCGGGTAATGTTTGCTGGGCAGATGGACACACTGACAGATGGTGGCATGGATGAATAAATTCAGGATAATGCAGTCTTGTTCACCAAATCTCAAAAGTTTGAGATCTTTATGAATAAAAAGTAGTTTTAAAATATATATATAATGGATGCTCATTTGGCACTTAACATGTGTCAATTTATCCTTTTATATTAATCTCCTGTTTCTCCAAGGAAATCATAAACTACCAACACACATACCAGTGAGGAGTGCTGTAGGTAGCATGACACTTGATTATTCTCAGACTTTGTATTTCACTGTCTGGTCTCTAAGTCAGGGATCCTCTTGGGAACCACATTATTTGATGGGTGGCTGGTTAGAGATTAAGATTTGTTGGCAAAACAGAAGGACCTTCCTCCTTCTAATCTCTGGAGGCATTCATCTGAATTAGTGAGAATCCACCCTTATCTTTATTTCTGAACCCAGACCATGGCTGAGATAAGAAAACAGAGGGAAACTCAAAGGGCTGAACTTCCTCTCTAATTCAAAGCACCATCTATGCATACAATAAGGGATTTTAGAGAATTAGATTTTTTAAGCTTTGCTTTAAAAAAGTGTTGCTACAGAGAACAAAATTAACAGAACAAAATAGTACTCTCACACTCAGCTAGACTTGGATCTTTCTACTTCATTCTCTTCTCTCAGCACTAGAATGCAAAGACTATGGTGAAACAGCTAATTATGAAGGTCTCTTTCTATTGCTATTCCTCTCATCTAAGTCAGAGGCACTAAATCATGGAAATGCAATTAGCCACTGAAGCAGGACTTCTGGCCAACAAATAAAACCCCAGGCAACACACCTACAAGCAAGCCCCCAGCATTTTAGCCCTTATCAGCTCAACCCTTGCAATATCATATTTGGGTAAACATTGGACCCTTCTAGGCCTACTAGTTTCCTATTTTCAGGAGACATTTTTTCCTGCACAACTAGAAGAGTGTCTTTTTTGAGTTTGGACTTCCTAACCTTGAGAAGGAGTTGACGTGATTCTTCATTGAGTGTGAAATGAGCAGATGGTGTTGTTTCACTCCAATTTGTTTTGCATGGACTGAGGAGAAGGCTGTGGGGGGAAGGGATGAATATGTTCTATCTCTGAGTGCTAAACATAACTTTTTGGCACAAAAAATATCACTTTACAAACATTGATCATCTATTCGTTAAGAAGGACTGAAGCTTTACTTACTCCACCTCAGGCTGGGAGTTATCACCATGTTTTTCTCTTTATTCAAAAGAGATTATATTCTTCTCAATACAGCAGAAAACAACATATTTAGACTGTTTGCTCAAGCTGATAATTGAAGGAGTCTACTGTGAGCCCTTTGAGGCAATGGAAGTCCAGGCATGTTCACCTCATTTTCAACTCTATATTCATATCACTAACACCCAGATCCACACCTCAAAGATGTCCCCTGTGAACCAAGACAAGGAGCCTGGGTACTCTCAAGGAAAAGTTACTAAACATCTAATGACAACCCCCCCCCCTTCAATCTCCCCCTCTGCTAGCTCTCTATCTGGATTCCTAGGAGGAATATAGCCCAGAATACCTCACCTTCCACCTCAGGACCTTCTACCAGGTAAGCTGGGGGAGGGGAGGCATAGCTCAGTCTCATTCAAAGAAAGGGGCTCAAAGGGCAAACGGTGGACTGTCTGATAAATTAGCTGTCACCATGTGCAGGCTGTGGTTCCACCGCACACTCATACAGCTACAGTATCTTTTTATGTTCTAGTGGCACAAAACATCAGTAATTAATTAATGAATGTGATATATATATACTGCAAATTTCATTGGGTAGAGGGGAGGGATGGAGAGAATTAAAATCCACACCACAGAGCAACCCCCCTGAGACACCATCATCGACAGAAATATTGCGTTTCTCTCTCTAGCAGTTCCCTACTGTCCTTCACTCATGCCCCTCTAAATGCAGCTCTAGCCCCAATTTTGCATAGTCCTTTCAGTAAAATCTTTGCAGTTATTTGACCTTAGAAGCCAGTTTAGTAACCATCTAGTATTGTGTAACCCACCCTCTGAGGGTCTACCCCTCACTCCAAGAGACATTAAACAATGTCCAATATTCTTCCCCAAAGACAGTCTTGTTAATATAATCTTCTCTACATCTTTGTTCCACCTCTGGTACTAGGGCCAAGTGCTAGGTCAAAGTCTCCAGTATTCGCTGAGGCTACTTCCTACTTTCTTCATTTAAACAGCTACTCCCCACTCTTATCTCCTGTCTTCTTTGACCTCTGTTTTACTCTTCGCCCCAGCTCACAAGACTCACCTCAGTCTTTCCTTACTTTGGTGACCTGTTTCAGATGCCCTTTTCCCTAGGACAAGGACCCATGCACTGCTGCCTCTTTGAGGGGAGGGACCCTGCTGCTTCCATCTTGCCTGGACCACTCACTGAGAGTTGTGGGTTGGGCGACATCAAGTCTCTGCCCTTAAATGAGACTGTAGCATAGCATTCAACGAATTTACGAAAGTGCCCATTTCTCAGTGTTAAGCCATCAGTGGCCTCAGAGACTGACCATTTGCTGGAGGTGTCTGGAATTCCTCCTGGTCCTCACCCTGCCTGCTCCTTGTTGAGCTTACCACCTGTGATCTCCTTTGTGGTTTGACAGTGGTCCTTTCAGACCTGGCTCTGCCTTTGGAATACTGTCCTTTAGGATGTGGGCCTAGTTTCTGGACGTGGTCGTCAGTTTTGTGGCTGCTTTGGGAATCTTCTCTTTTGGCTTTTGTGGCCTTGCCTTACTGCAGGTGTGAGAGGCCCCAGACTGGGAACTACTTGGTGGGAACCCCCTCCTTTCTTAGGAAGCCAGAATGTACAATTAAATGCAAAGTTCCAGGGAAAGAGCTATATGAACTTAGAAAGTTATCATTGAGTTGCCAGGTGCCTGACAATCTGGTATTTTAACTTCCTGTACAGTAAAAAAAAAAATGTGGACATATTTCTGAAAGTTATTATGAAATGAGCTATTTTTTAAATATAAAATATGTTATAGATAATACTACATAAGCAATGATGATAAAACATTTGAAATAGGCAGATGAATTATTTAAATCAAACTGTTTTAAAATCACCCCTATCTCCTCTAAACTCCCACCACATGCAGAATTGGTACTTATGTAGAAAAATCCTGGAAACCTAAATTATTATTGCTGAATACTTTATCTCCTCCCTTTATATTTTAAAAAAATATACAATACCTGACTTTGTCTTTTTTCAAAAGAAAACCTGCTTGTTGAGGAAATATATAGATATCAGACTTATATATTCAACTAACTAGAACTATTTTCAAATGTTTGGCTTTCAACAGAATACAAAATGTGGTCCCCCTGGAATTTGTTTCCTAATCTTAAAAATACAGATAGGTTTCATAGGACATTTAATCTTGATTTTCAGTCCTTTTCACTTAATAGTGTATTTTGAAAGCACTGCTTGATATCTAAGAGAAACCTCATGAATTCCTTTAATAATTTCCTTCTGTTTTGAACTAAAAAGAATTTTTGCCAAAAAGAGCTGGAACCAACAAAGATTTTGGACTGTACTGGTTTTTTTTTTGTTTGTTTGTTTGTGGTTTTTTTTTTGGGGGGGTGTCAGTTTTTGAAAACTTGTCAGAATATTGTCTTCAGACTATAATGTTTCCCTTGCCCACCAATTGAACAAAAATTAAAAGGTCATCTCTTTCTCATCCTATCACTGAAGTATACCTTTGTCCAATTATGTATAAAGGGCATATTTTCCAAGGAATTATTTATTGTTTATTAGCAAAAGGCAAAGGCTGTAAGAGAAGGCTCTGTGTCACATACATGAATTCTTAGCAGTAGCTAAAGTGTTTTAAGGATCCCAAGCCAAGGGGAAAAATAATGCCACATGGACTATATTTCTAAGAATTTGGTAACCAACTGCCTGCTAAAATGCATCTCTGTAGTGGGATCTGAAGAATTGCTTCTTTTAAGCTCACCTTCACAATTTATTTGTTTCACAAATGCTTATTGATTGATAACTACATGCCTGTCACTGTTATAGACACTGGAAATGTAGCAGTAAACAAAATAGACAAAAGTTCCTGCACTTTACAGCTATGAGAAGAAAATCTCAGTTTCTTTAGCAGTTCCAGCTTGTTAAAAGTAAACACAGGCGCAACTTACCCTGCAGTACGACCGTGGCCCACGCCTCAGACCGTGTACTTTTCTTGTTTTCTTTTTCCTTAAAAAAAAAAAAAAAGTAAATGCAATATGTGAAAGATTTCTAGAATCTGAAGAAATCCAGGATTTCATAGTCACCTGTGAACTTATTTCTGGATGGTATCCTCCTGGAAAGAAAGACTAAGAGGCCTTCATTTCAGAGTTCCTCCTCGGCCCAGATCAGTATTTGTTTAACCCATCAATAGTTGGTTGTAACCACAGTCAATCCATTTCTGCACAGAGAACCTTTTTTTTTTTTTTAAGATTTATTTATTTATTTATTTATTTATTCCCACCCCTGTTGTTTTGCGCTTGCTGTCTGCTCTCTGTGTATTTTTATGTGTCTGCTTGTCCTCTGTAGGTGGCACTGGGAACCCATCCTGGGACCTTCTGGAGTGGGAGAGAGGTGCTCAATCTCTTGTGCCACCTCAGCTCCCTGGTCTGCTGCATCTTTCATTGTCTCTCTTCTGTGTCTCTTTTAGTTGCATCATCTTGCTGCGCCAGCTCTCTGTGCGTGCCAACACTCCTGCGCAGGCCAGCACTCCTGTGCGGGCCAGCACTCCATGTGGGCCAGCACTCCATGCGGGCCAGTGCTCCTCACTGTGTTGGCCAGCTTGCTTTTCACCAGGATGCCCCGGGAATTGAACCCTGGACCTCCTATATGGTAGACGGGAGCCCAATCGCTTGAGCCACATCTGCCTCCCCACAGAGAACCTTTAGATCCATGAAATGATCTCCCTAAATAAATGACCAGTCAAGTTACCTGATTGTCCACTTGGGAACAACCATTCTTTAAACATCTCTACAGGATAAAAAGCAGCTTTAATAACTGATGTTTAATCAAGTAAAGTAAGGAAGTATTCTCACATTGTTGCACTTAGGTTGCATTTCTAATGACAGTGTTATGGGATGGCGTGGATTATGGAATAAATTGGGAGACACCCAGGAAAGTCCTAGCTATACTCCATTCTCCCTAACTACAATTTATCTCTTCCACCCAGATGCCTCACTGCAGGAAAAAAACAAAAACGAAAACGAAAAAAAACCACCCACCATAAGACTGGGTACCACTCTGTACTGAATTGCCTTCTCTAAGTATCTTCTTTCAGCTATGCAGACACCTCTTGGAGGATTATCTTACCCTGCCAACAGTCACTGCATCTGGAAGGCTGAAGGGAACTAACACTTAAGGAGTTCAAACTATGTGCTAGACATTTTACATGTCACATCATTTGATTCTTACAAAGATCTCTAAGAGCATGTTTTCTCATCTTACAGGATGAGGAATCTGGATTTCAGGGAGGTTAAATGACACCCCCCAAAATCACACAGACCTCAGTGCTGGAGCCAATAGTCAAACATGACCTTTCCCTGCCGTACTCTGCATTCATTCATCAAATTCCTTTCCTCTGTGATACACGAGGCTAAGGATAGCCTGGAGAGTGATAGCTGCCTGGCAAGAGGGTTGAAAGAAAGGGGAAAGAAGAGAGAAGTGAAATGAGAGACAAAAAAGAACAATTTTGTTGACTTCACAGTTTTCTCTGAGGTCAGATCCAGCACAGGGCTATATTCTTACCGCTCTGATAAAATTCCTGATTCTCAGAATTACTGACTTGGCAGGACCTTAGAGGTCATTTAGCCCAACCTGCCATTAAAAGCTTTATTCAGTCATTAACTCACTTTATTACTTTTGGTGATCTGGGAAGTAATGTCATTGACTTGGCAAGTGAGCTGCATTTCTCTGAACCACGGTTTTCCACTATCTCATCGCGGGCTTGTATAGAGAGATCTGACTTAAATCATAATAATTCTATAGTTCTCCACAGTTATCAAAATGCTTTCATATACACTATGCCCTTTAAACTCATAACTGTGCTCTAGGGAGGGCGTTGCTTTACAGTGGAAAGAGCCCAGGCCTCGATCACTTAGGTCTTGGTTCAAATTTACACTCTGCACCTTACCAATCATGTAAACTTGAACAGTTGATTTAATCTCTTTAAGCTTCCCTTTTTTAAGTCGCCTTTTCTGTTAAACCTCAAAGTCCTCATCTATAAAATGGGGACAATACTATCTTCCACATGAGGTTGAACTAAGAATTTAATGAGGTCATGTACGGGATGGGTTTGCTCATGGCCAGTGCTCAGTGTTGACTGCTTTTCTCTTTCCTTCTCTTTTTACAGCTCATGAACTGGAAGTGAGAAGAAATAAAGTGGCTTTCCCAAGAGAACACAGCTATGATTGGTGTACAGAGGCCAAGCCTTGTTACTGTAATTCTTGGGCTTTTTGTACTAATTTATCCTGCCTTGAAATAATGTTCTCTTCCTTTTTTACCCTTTTGATGTGTACACACCTTGCCCTCTTTATACCTAACTCCTCACTTCCTTGGAATACAAAGTCTTCCACTCCCTAGCTCTACACCAGGCCTTCTGCTCTGCTGTTTCTGCTCCATGCATTGCTCCTGCTAGTTTCGGTGCCTATTGCCTCTTGCTAGATTCCTGTGTGTTTTAAATGCTCTTTGGAAGTTAAAGACAAATGGACAGGGCACTTTCAGGCATGCACCTCAAATGTGAAAACTGGTTCTCATATAGAAGACAGAGCAGCTGTGGTGGCATCCAGGAGATGGGCTCCAAGCTCCTTGGCTTCTGATGCCTGGGTGTGACATGCTGCAGGCTGCCTACTGGATCGACTACTGATCCCATTGCATTGCAGCTTCCCCAACTCTCCTCTAGCAAACTCTGTTAAACAGCCCTACACTTAGCTTTCACATACCCCTGTAACACACAGAACTGGTAAAGCCCATTGGGAGCTCCTTGAATAAATCACTGCTAGAGGAACTGGTGTTTTTAAAGAGGTCATTCTTCCAACGCTATACAGAAATACACGCAAGTCTTCTAAAACTATCTTTATTTAGGTCATTCAAAATGCATGGTCACAGTGTTGCATTGTAGTGAAAATAAGTGTGTAGGCAAGCAGATTTACAATACAGCATGCATATATAACACACCTATTTATGCAGAACACATAATAAAAAGATACTTGTCACTCATTTCCTTTATCATAAATTCAAGTTGTACAACTGGAATATTACCCAACCTAGAGAAAATATAGTACCACAGATCTGAGAAAATTCTCAAGAGATCATCTTGTCGAACTCCTACCTACCTATCTGTAGAGGAAATGACTAAACTAATCAGAATTGAGAGTTAATGTTCCTTTATTGAAGATCTCTAGGGATACCATTCTGCTATAAAGCCTATTTACATATGTAAAATTGTTTTCATACCACCAAACAACAACCTCTTAGGAATCCCCACAAATAAAAAGATCAAGTTTGTTTTCCTTCCTGGGAAAAGCTCTAGGGGCATGATCTTAGAAAGCTTGTCAAGAAGCCTATATCATACCTCCTCAAGTCCATGGGGCCTACCCCATTCCCTTGGGACGCCCCCACCCCTTGCCCCGAAGGATGGTTATGTACTTATTCACCACGGCCCAGTTTGCACAAGACTGAGCCTCCACTACAGGACCATTGGCGAATTCCAGATGCCGTAGTTTTCTGGGAGGGCAGAATGAAAATAATTGTAACTGTTGGCAAGGATTCTGTGTTTCTCCTAGGCCCCTATTAGAACTAAGATTCTGGGCCCGGCTAGATAGCTCAGTGGATAAAGAGCTCGCCGGTGTACCACATGGGAGGCCCCGGGCCCGGGTTCGGTTCCCGGGGACCTCTCCGAGCGGGCAGACGGCCTTGAGAAAGGCAAGCCACCGTGGGCGGGCCGGAGCCGCCGTGGGCAAGGCAAAAAGCCACCACGGGCAGGGCTGAGCCCCCACGGGCAT
>PVKH010045356.1:0-10522 GCA_004027955.1 Chaetophractus vellerosus | reverse complement strand
GCTGTCAGAACCTCTAGTGGCCACTGCCTCCATATGAATGATAAAGTTTTTTCCATTGCAGAATCACAATAAGTCTATAGTAAGTCTACTTTAGACCAGTAAGTCTACATTAGTCCACAGTTCATTCCCCAATCCTGAGGATTCTGGGATAGTGTTGCCCACTCCACCTCTAATTGAGAGGAGGCTTGGATGCCATGGCACAGATGAATGGGACTTTCTTGCTTGCAGCTGTAGACTCTCTCCGTTCCTTGGGATGGTCATTGTCCATCATCATCTCCTTGTTAGTTGTCCTGGGTGAGTCCAATGAACTGGAGAGTAGGTATTGCAACTCTGTTGAATTTCAGGGCCCACCTGGCACATAGACAGCCCAAAGATTCAAGTCTCTTGGATGTACACCTACCAACTCCAGCAACAACTATAAGTTCAAATAAAAGGGATAGAAGAGGTATGTGTAGAGAAGTCACATCTGAGTCCAACTCTGTCAAACTCGAGAGCACAAACTCCAAAGTAGGGCCACTGGCAAGGCACCAAACTCTGGAGCTATCTGCCATGACTGTGGGTCCTGGGTGTCTCTAGAGTGCTCAGGATCCCCACTAATTGGGGTAGTATCTACCTTGGCCGTCTATGAGATCCTGCTGAGACATGTATAAGCGTTACTTCTCTGATGACCTCCCGACTCACTTTGAAGTCTCTTAGCCATATACACTCATTTGTCTTTACCTTTTCCCCCTTTTATTCAAGGTCTTTTTCCAGTTGTATCACCAGCCACTGCTTGGTAGTAATCCCTAGATGCCAGGGAGGCTCATCCCCGGGAGTCATGTCCCACACTGGGGGGAAGGTAATACATTTATATGCTGGGTTTGGCTTAGAGAGAGGCCAGATTTGAGCAACAAGGAGGCTCTCAGGAGGCAACTCTGAGGCACTCTCCAACACTACACTAAGTTGCTAATTCAAGAGCAAAAGGCTCGCAAGCATAGTCATCAACATCAAGGGCACATCAATGGGCCATCCTTCTTCACTAATCATTGCCCCTGCACTTGGGGGATAATTGCTGTTCCATCAGAGAATGTGGCAGAACTCCCCAGGATGGGAATTCAATAATCTTTCAGTTGTGTGAAACTCCACCCACTGTGGCAATGCTCCACGAACATTTGAATATATTTATATACCTTATATGTATGCCCAGGAGTCTTGATGTTCTTTTGAACATAGCAATTTCACAGACATTAACATCAAACAAGGCCACTGTATGATCACAAGAAAAATAAGATCACTCCGTAATCATGTTGGACACAGACATATCATAAATCTTGTGCAAACCACAAAAAAAGACCAAACATTCCACTACCTGTCCAATATGAGTAAGTGCCACTTCTTTACCAATATAGCAGTAGCCTCAGCCCAGTATTCTCTCCTAGACAGATTTATTTACATACTAATCATAGAATTAACCCCACTTACCAAGAGCAACCAATCCAGGAAAAAAAGCCTCTGTCCTACATCCTCCCACATATCAATTAACAAAAGCCTAAGTCCTATAATGTGTCCTTTCTATACCCTCTTACAGAGATGTCCCACAGTTCCTCATGCTCTATGTTCTCCCTCACTGCCACAGGAAACAACGCTTATAGCTGAGCTGCAAGGAGAGAAGCCCCGGAGAGGCTCAAACGGCTGAGGCCCAGGCAGAGATGAGCCATATGCCTGATAGCTTGCAGCTGAGCTCAGGAAGAAAGCGGGCAGCCAAGACTGACAGAGGAGGCCCGGAAAGAGACAAGCCCTAATCCTACTTGCCCACTGCTGAGCTCCAGGAGATGACAGTAGATTCTGGAAGGGAAGGCAGAGACTTTGGCAGAGATGGATAGCCATCTTGCTTCCCCATGTGACAGCTGACTTTGGTGAGAAAACATCTCTGCTGATGCCTTAATTTGGACATTTCATGGCCTTATAACTGTAAGCTTTTACCCCAAATAAATCCCAATTATAAAAACCAACATATTTCTGGTACTTTGCATTGGCAGCGCTGTGGCAAACTAAAACATCTACTAAGAACATTTTTCTTTGTAAATTAAATAAAAAGCCTTGATTTAAAACTGTTAACTTGTGAACCTTTATTATGTTTATGTAAATGTGTATATGTATAATATCTCTTTTTACATGTTTTTGCCTAGAAAGTGATGAACTTCATGTCGTCCACCAAAATGAAAATACTAAGTAAATCTGAGAAGTGGGTTTTTGGATGATGTCTATTTTTACTTTGTGTCTTTCCGCATTTTCTGAATTTTTAAAAATATACAATTACTCAGTATTCAGAGTCCACTAAGACGAATTATATTACAATATAAATAGTGCTAATATATAGATTAAATAAACTTAACTATTAATCTAGATTAAATGAAGTAATCTGAATAAATATGACTAATCCTCATATCCAAATTAATCCAGGGAAAATTATCTCCTCATTGGATAAAGCTTGCCTAGTAAAATTGTTTAATTGAAGTAGAAAGATACAATAAGGAATAAAATAAACTCCAGAAATTTTAAACATATAAACAAAGATATATTCCATTAGAACAGAATATATAACTTTAAGTGGAATATTTAAAGGGTAGCTACTCCCCCAAGGGTGATAACTGAAAATGTACTGATAGTACATAATACCAAAAACCTAATGTTTTTGGAAATTTCTTGGAACTCAAAAACCATTCAGCTATATCAGAAATAGTTTTATGGAACTGACTTATTCAGCAGTAACTCTAAATTACTTTGTGCCTTCTGATCATTTTTTTGTTGTTTTAATTACACACCGCCTATTTGAATAGTCCATGTGACTTTTGCTGAAGAATTTCAAGTTATTATTTTTCAAAGTTAAGCTGGTGACCTATAGAGGAAAATTACGTATTTCAGCTTGTCACATAGGATGGTTCTTTTCCACAGTGTATTATCAAGTATTTCACTACATATCAAGTGTTTATGATTGACGAAATTAAATACCAGAGAGACCAAAATTGTTTCTGTACCACTGCTTTTATAAAAAGACTCACTTATTTACAGCATTCCTAAGAAAAAATCACATTTTACACCAAATTTTACCATATTATGATTTAGTAATCTTGAAACACTAAGCTTTAATATGTAGAACCAGAGAGTTTAAAGAAAATATGAACTGTGCCTTAAATGATTTATTACAGACACAATAATAATGTGCGACACATCCTAAAAACCATTGTGCAAAGAATGTTTTTATTTTGTTCCTAAGGGGAAAAAAAACCTTTGTTATTGGGGAGGGGAGATTTTATGTCCCTATACTGAACACCTCTAACTACTATCTTTTCCTACAATTATTCAAATAAAGAGACAGTCTATTCATTTACTTGCTGCTAAAGAGTAGAAAGTCACTAAGAATTATACATTTAATAACACTTTGTAAATCATTCTAATGATGTTTTACAAATCACATCAGCATTTAGAAATAAGCCTAACTTTTTCCATGTTTTTATTTTTCTTAATGTGCTATGCTTACATGAATGAATATTTCCACATTTTATCAAAACAAATGCACTTTAAACCTCCCACTTGGTATTACAATCTACTCAAAACGCCCAATCAGCTCAATAGTCACAGAAAGGTGCGTAGACAGATTCGTTTGTTGATAGAAACGTGTTGATTTTAAGATGAGACTGATGCTAACTGAAATTAAGCAGTAGAAATAAATGAAAAGGAAAGATTCTATTTTCTCTACCTTCCTTTTCCTTTCACATCATTATGGATTCACAGAATTTCAAAAGGGCAGGAACATAATGCTACTGATTAGTTTTAAATACTCAAGGTGAGAGGAGACCATCAAATGACAGGAGCCATCAGTGTCTGTCTCCACATCCTGTTATTTGCAGACTGGAGGATGGAATGTGTATCAGTCAGCCAAAGGGGTGCTGATGCAAAGTACCAGAAATCTGTTGGCTTTTATAAAGGGCATTTATTTGGTGTAAAAGCCTACAGTTGCAAGGCCCTAACTAGTCCAACTCATAGTTGCTCTCTCACCAAAGTCAGGTGCCACGTGTTGAAGCAAGATGGTCGCTGACCTCTGCCTGGTCTCTCCTTCCAGGCCTTCCCCTTCTCTTGAAGCTCTGTGGGCCCAGCTTCCTCCCGACCTCAGCTGTAGCCTGGCACAGGGCTCGTCTTTCTCTCCAATCAAAGCCCTAATCTTAGCTCGTAATTTAATCAAGACATGTCAGCTGATCCTAATGCAATCAAAGGGTATCACACCCAGGGGAACAGACCACTTTACAAACATCATCTTTTTCTTTTTGGGGATTCATAAGTAGTGGCAAACTGCCACACTTGCCCTCGTGAAGAGCAAGGAGAGCAGACCTTTTGACTTTCCAAAGACTAACTTTTTTGAATGCCAACCTGACTGAAGACAGAAAAAGCACAGCCTATTTCCCAAATGGGATTAAAGCCGTGCAGGGCGGGAATTCTGTCTCAACCACACACTCTTTGTTCCAGTTCCATTACTATAATATTGAAAGAACATTTGGTTGAAATATTTTCCTAATAAGTTGAGAAACATAATGAGAGAGAGAGGAAGAAAGGTGACTATTAATACAAAAAATGAACCACCAATGGTCTCTTTTAAGTAATTTTCTTAACATTATCCCTACTGCTCAGTTCATGCTTAATTTATATAAAGCATAAAACTGATGAAAGTAAGTAACAGAACGTACCAGAGTTCCAGTTTTGAAATTTATGATGAAGCAAGAGAAAAAGAATGCAAAGGAAATGATGATGTGAAGAAAAATAATGTGTTTATCTGAAATTTTAAAAAAAATAAGTTCATGTTTAAATATGTGTGTATATATACGTTACAGAAATGTATACACATGTTCATATTGTATATGTATATATACAATATGTTTGCATGTAGATATGTTTTAAATTATGTGCTCCTGCATACTGCCTTGATTAAAATCTTCCTTTCCCTGTTTTGTTTTCTTTTTTTTTGCCATCATTAATAAAGTTCAATAGTTTTTGCTGAAGCCCATTAACTAAATATTATAAAACTTGTGATAACACAAAATAATCAATAAAATTGTAGTTGCCAAAAAGCATAACTAAAATGTTTGGAAATTACTCACAGTTACACTGTTATAACTTGCTGTTATCCATGTCGTTTTCCTTTGTGAACAGTGCTGAGTCTTTCCAATTCAAATAACACTTATCAAATATCCACTATATATTTTAAACTATGCTAGGTGCTAAATACATAAAAATTAATTAACCATGTTTCTAATCTCAAGGAGCTCAGGTTCTATTACAGATAAAACACATGCATAAAGTATACATAAAGTTTAGAAATTTGAGCTGAAAACTTGCAATATCTCCAATAAATGTTAAGTATTATACGTCACTATTTAATTAGCTCCCTCCATTTGGTCTTCAGAAATACACAGATGCCTCTTTCTAAAAAACAAACATGTTTATCCTTGTTCTTCTACAATCCATTTTAGTTTCCCAAATATCTGCCATTCATCTGCTCTGTTTTCTCACTACAGTCCTTAGAAGTCTATATACTCATTTCTGGCCTCAATACCCTGAAACTGCACTAAAAACATCACTAACCACCTCCTAAGTGCCAAGTCTAGTGACTGTGGCTGCAGCCTTTGATACTGTTTGACATTCACCTTTTTTAAAAACTTTTTTTCCCCTGAATCTCTGGTTATCTGAGCTATTCAATTTCTCCATCCAGCTCTCTTGAGTCCTTCTCATTTGTTGTTTGCTCTTCTTTCTCCTACTTTGTGCTAATATTTCTCAAAGTTGATTCATCAGACATATATACTCATACTCATTCCATTTTCAGAGATTCAATCAAAGTTTTCATTTTAAAAAATAAACCATATTAAATATAATCCATGAATGGGAAGCGAGCACTACTTGTTTGGACTGAAATTGAGAAATATGATTATCTCAAAATTATTCTTAGGAAAGATGGCTTTTAAATTATTTATGAACTATAAGCCCACCTATTAAATTGCTGTTTCGGCAACAAATGGTTGAGCTACGTTATACTCCACCAGGAGCAATCTCAACTGAAATGAATGAAGACTGGACCCAGTTTAAGTTCATCTTCACCTTTTTTTCACTACTCAAAGACAAGATGGGAAAGGGATAGAGATATACAGATACACAGGCAGGATCAGACATCTCCCTAGTGTCTCCCTAGAGCCACAAGAATGTGCTTCCAACACAGCGTGATTAACTCCCCCTGCATAGGGTGTGGACAGCCACAGGGTGAAGGAATGTTCTAGGCCGTTAGGCTACGGGAGGAGTCACGTCAGCATGAAATATCTACCTACACTCAGGGAAGGGAATTATCTGCTGTGCTTCAATGACATCTTTCATTCCACATTCTATTTCTTACCAGGTAATCAGGTCAACAGCAGTCAAGGTCATGGCCTGCCACGTGGGATAACTTTATCAGCATTAAAATGGCAGTTGAGAACTTTTTAAGAACTGAATGTTAAGGTGTGTTGTCTAGAGTCCTGGAAAAAGAATCAAAGAAACTTGGGTTCTTATTCTAGTTCTGACTTCATTTATAATTTTGAAAATGTCTTGCACTTCAGTTTTCTCATCATCCAAAAATGAAATTAAATTGCAAAATTACCATTTTCTATTCAAATTCTAAAATATTAGGTTAAAACTTTTAGACTAGATCATGGTCCACAAACCACAGTCCACAGGCCAAAGCTAGCCAGTCACCTGCTTTTGTAAATAAAATTGCCTTAGAACACAGCCACACCCATCAATTAGGTACAGACTATGGCTGCTTTCACTAGAGGGACAGAGTTCAGTAGTTACATCAAACATCATACAGCCCACAAAGTCTAAAATATTTGCTTTCAGGCCCCTTACAGAAAGAGTTTGCTGACCAAATAATCTGCATATATTCTTCTCTGACCTCTTTGGAGGTCAGTCCCACACATTAGGCTAATTGTTCTAAGTCTCTGTTTGGATGTACCACCATCAACACAAATCCAACATAAACAAAAAAATCCATATTCACTATCTGGATGGCAACCCGGCATTCCTTTCTGTTCTTCACTAGAAGGTTCTATGTGTCACAAAAATCATTCTACTGAGTTGACAATTATATTTTTGAAGCCTTAAAGTGTGGTGGTTATACACATTCATTTTGGAATCAAACTGCATGGGTTCAACTCTAAGCTCTTCCACTTGTCGTTCACTACTTCATAATTTATTAATGTGTCACAAACCTTAAAACAACACTATTTCATATAAAACACTCAGAGTAATGCCTGACACAGAGTACATGTCAGCTATTACTATTATTCAAGGTAATAGCCTCAGCTTCTAGAAGAGTGCCAAGTTAATAGTAAGTTAATAAAAATTGATTGAATTAATGAATGAATTAAAGATTGGAGAAATTACTACCAATGATAATTTCATTTTACCAGTAAGTCAGGCTCAAAAGCTCAGTCATATCTTTGACTTTAATATCTCCTGTAGACCCAACATCAAGTTCTGCTTATTCTTTTGTTGTAAACCTTACGATATCCGAGTCTCCTTTTTACCCTGAATCCAGAATTTTGTCCATTTCCTTCCTGCTTAACAATTTCATTAAAAACTCACATATATCTCCTGATTTCTTCATTATTTTATGACAGAATTCTCTGACATCTACCTAAAGAACAAGTCTTCCGTAGAAGATTTTAACCTATATGTAACAGACAGTTGCTCAAGGTTTTCAAGCAAGAGAGAGAAAACAGAAGCAGTGCTTAATTATTCTCATATTCTCCAAAGTGGTTTTCCATGAACTAAATTAGAGCACCAGCAAAGCAAGGACTTAGAGCTTAATACTCCAGCCCTTGCAGAAATGCCTATCACTGACTTATAAATCCTTTTGGAAAGGACTTGAACGAGAGACTTTCATCTGATCTGCCTCCTGAATATTCCAAATCACAAATGAAGATACCTACAGCTCTAAAGCTGCTGTGACCTACAGTGTAGCCAGTAGCCACAATTAGCTGTTAGCCCTTGAAATATGACTGGTCCAAATCGAATTGCACTGTTAAGTGCAAAATACACACTTGGTTTTGGAGACTAAGAAAGAAAGAATGTCATATATCTCAATACTTTTTATATAGACTCTATGTTGAAATAATAAATTTTTGTACATCCTGGATTAATTATATTACTAATATCTGTCCACCTCTTTTTTATTTTTTTTAATGTGCCAACTAAAAAATTTAAAATAACATATAGCTCATTATAGTTCAATTTGACAGCACTGGTATAAAGAGCTGAGTCAAAGTTCCATCATTAGAACTGCCAGTATCTTTAAAACCATCAATGTTTCCCAAATCATTTACTAAACAAAGGAAACAGCAATTATTGTGGCCAACCTACTTCCCATTTTAGGGAATTTTCTACTGTGGAAGTGAAAGGTGTCCAGACATACCCTCTCTTTAGTCCCTTAGATTGAGCTGAACATGTGACGTCAGCTCAGCTAACCAGAGCCTTCTGCCCAGGACTTGGGGTCTGGAGGGACAGCTAACTAGGCACCTAACTAGTTAGAGACCACTCTTCAAAGGAAGAGTGACTGTGGTTGTGTCAGTGGGCATCCCAGTGACTGTGCCTTGATCTTGGCTGTGTTCAATGCTCTTAGTTTCCGACCATTTCCTTCACACTACTCTGGTAATGGCATTTCCATGAGCTACCCAGTATCCTTCTAACAAAGCCCCATGCAGCTGAAGCTAGTTTCTACTCCTATTGACTACGTCTAAGAACACTAAATGACACACCTACAATATTTTACCCTTTATTGCGTTTTATCAGGAGACAGTGCCACAATTGGTGCCTGACCTGACCTTCCCTGTGCCCCTTGGATGGTGGATCTTACCCTGGAATGTGCATCAGAATCACCTACCCTGCTTGTTACAATAAGTCCAGTGCAGGGACCCACAATTTGCATCTCTAACACGTTCCAGGTGACACTGAAGTTGCTGGTCCTGGGACCACACTGACAACCACAGCCCTGGTAAGTACCATTGCTGGTCCTTCCTTTTAAACGGTCTTCTCGACAAACAGCATTTTCTTTCCTATTTTTTTCTAACTTGTTGAACTTACATGCTTCAGGATTTTGACAGGGTACTGGACAATTAAAATCTTGATCCTGAAATAGAGGTACTTCCCAATCTGGCTCTGATGTAGATTTGCGGTCTTGGTTCCAGCCAAACCAGTCCCACAAGTGCCCTTCAGAGCTGCGCTTCCCAGGCTTTCATGTGACTCTAATCACCTGCGGGGCTTGGTAAAAAGCAGCCTCTGGTTCGCAGGTCTGATGTAAGCCCCGAAATTCAGCATTTCTAACGTGCTCCCAGGTGGCGCCAATCTTGCTGGCCTACAGACGAACTCCGAGCATCAAGAAAAGAGCCCATGCAATAAGTGACCGCCTCTGTATTCTTTTAAGCTGAACACGGGAGAGGCTTCTTCCTATCCACTCTCTACCCATTACTTAATCCAGCTCAGCCCTGCTTTGACACGCACCTTCCCGACAGAGACTTCTCTTTGCAGTGACCTTACTGCGTATACTGTATACCATTCCTGTGAAGATTAATGACAAACTGTTCTATTTTGAATACTGTCTTTTTTAAAACTTGTATAGGCACACAGGTGGCTCCGTGTGTGCACACACGCGTGTGCAGGCGTGTTCTGTCGCCTGGCATGGACTTCAGTCCAGTAGGAACAGACTTTGGAGTCCGAGCTGGATTGCAATTTCATCTCCACTCACTATTAAACCCTCTGAGCTTCAGTCTCCCCATCATCAAACAGGGCAAATAGTACCTGAACCTTTCAGACTTTCATGTAAGGATTCAACGTGATTAATGAAGATAAACCCCTAACACACCCGGCCCTGGAACCCAACAGGTGACGAGCCAGTGCTGGTTCTGTCTCCCTTCTTGGCCTTGTATGGGTTTATGCTTCAAGTCACCAACTAGTATTCCACTCTCCAGCTCATTACATTAATCAGCCATACCAGATTCAGAAGACAACGCTTCCAACTCCTCACTTTGCCCGACAATAAAAAATGTCTTTGTTTGGACTTCAAAAATAAATGCAGTGTTTGAAACCTATGTAGGTACCACGTTCTTTCCACGAGAAGTCAGATACCGAGTTCTACACTACAAAAATCTTCTAATCATTTTATTAAGCAAATATTTGGGGTTGCTTTTTATGACATTACTGATTACAATGTCCCAAGCACCATTCTAGGTGATGGAAATATACATGACAGACATCCCCTGCTTTCACGGTGTGATGGCTAGGCTAATGTGTCAACTCGGCCAGGTAATTGTGCCCAGCTGTTGGGTCCAGCAAGCCTGGGGCTAATTGCATCTGCATCAATCAGCAAGATTGGATGAAGAATGGATGACGCTGTTATCCATTCAGTTGACTGCTTATAAAAGGGAACTGATTTCAACATTCGGAGAGAATTTCCCAGCTCATCGTT
>PVKH010045355.1:0-10512 GCA_004027955.1 Chaetophractus vellerosus | reverse complement strand
CACTGGCAAAGCAAAAGCGTTCTCTTGCCTCATTTTAATCCCTCAACAAATGTGTTCCCTTTTCTCCCCACTTTCTTGTTAAAACTTCAATAATAGAATTGCTAACATAAAAGAGAGCCAAATACAATATTTAAAATGATAAAAATAACCAATAACACAAATTCTGATTCAGAATATATTACTGGATACAAACCCTTAAATATCATCTTAAAGATTGTCTCATTCTAATTCCTTCCCTCCATCTCTTGATTATTTACAACTTTTTTCTACTCCTTTTTCTACCAACATTCTTTTCAACCATTGATGTGCAATAATGATAGGAAAGGGAAATAAAAGACATAAGAATGGAGTTTAAGAAGATGGAAGAGAGGTGAGATAATGATCCAGATTACTCCTCATAACTCATCTCATATGTAAACTAATCAGGTTTTCTCTGTTCTGAAGAGTAGAAATATTTTTATCACGCAAAAATGGTTTCCATGTTGCCCTTCACTTTTAAAGTTTTTTATAGAACACAAACATATTCCAGTTTAACATAATATCAGCAACTGAGGCCAACTACCTCCCTCTCCTGGCTAAAAAAGATAACTCCGTTCATTTATAAAATGACTTTAAATTCATAACACTATGAACAGACTCACACATGAGTAAAATATTTTCTGTACCATTTTGCTATGAAGAAAAATAAAAAAGGGGGACATAGTTTCCTGGAGTAAGATTGTATAGCTACTTAAAATAGGATGGCATATTATTTAGCTATTGCTGTGTAATAAACCACCCACAAATCCCAGTGACTTAAAATCATAAACATTTTTATTGCTGTCATGTTTACTGGTTGTTTCTGTTGATATGGGCAGGTGTTTAGTTTGCTAAGGGCTGCTAAGGCAATAACAGAAATGTGTTGGCTTTTATATTGGGAATTTATTAGGTTAAAACTTTTAAAGTCAATGTTAATTGAAAGAAAGCTAGAGGATCATCTCAGGGCTGTATAATATACTGATTTAAGTGGTGGATGAGGATTGTGGTTAATAATACAAATACAAGAATATTTTCCACTACAAGGTTTAAGAATATGGTGATGCATGGGAGAAATAAACTAATGGAACTTATAGACTAAAGTTAATAATATTGTAATATATTCTTATATCAATGCCAAAAGCCAGAAAAAGAAAATGGGATTTAGTTTTATAAGATGTGAATATGATCAAGCATTTCTTTTTCATTTTCTTCATTAATAAGGAGACCTTGGTCATGTCATTTGACTAATTTGTTCTCATTTGTTCATCTTTTGGAACACTAGAAATGTTGAAATTGTTTTGGGTATTAAGTCTGGAATATGTGACTAGGCAGGATCTTTAAAGCAGTGCTTCCATAATTTGCTGAGCTGCTGTCTTAATTTGCCAAAGGGCTGCAGAAGCAAAGTACCAGAAATCGGTTGGCTTTTATAAAGGGATTTATTTGGGGTAAAGGCTTACAGTTCCAAAGCCATGAAAAGCAAAACTGAAGCATCGTCAGAGATGGTTTCTCACCAAATTCAGCTACTGTTGCCACATGGTGAAGCCTCAGGGCCACTGTTCTCTTCCCAGGTTTAAGCCTTTCCCTCTGGGCTTACCCTTTCCTTTTGAGCTCTTTGGGCCCAGCCTCTTTATGCCTCATGCTTAAGTGATCCTGTAGTACTCTCTCTCATGGCATAGGGCTTGTTTTTTCCGGGCCTCCTATATCAGTGTCAGTTGTTCTGCTCTTGTCTCAATTTTAGCTGTAAGCTATCAGGCAAATGGCTTATCTCTCCCTGAGGTCTCAGTTGTTTTAGCCACATCACATGACAGGATAAAAATGGCAGAGCTCTCTCTTCCTGTGTCTGTGTGAGTGAGTGTCAATTTGTATCAGACCCAGGAATAGGCTGAAACTCAACCTGAGTCCCACCTCACTGACATAGTTGAATCAAAAGCCCCACAGCAATCTTAACAGGTAATCCAATCAAAGGTCCTGCAACTGAATTTAATACAATCAAAGGATATCACATCCAGAGGATAGATTAGTTTATAAACATAATCTTTCTTTCTTTTGAGATTGATAAAATAATCTCTAACTGCCACAACTGCCTTTTGTTTATTTTTTTGTGGTTTTATTAAAGTATTTTTTTTAAGATTACAGTTCTGAGGCCCTGTAAGTGTCCAAATAACACAACATCAAGAGACCCAGTCTCACCAAGTTTCACCTGTGGGCAAAGAGACACATGGCAGCATAATTTAAAGATGCTTTCTCACCAAGTTCAGCTGTGGATGATCAAGCACATGGCAGGGCAAAATTTCTGTCCACTCATCTCTCCCCTCTCCTTCAGGCCTCCTCTCTTCAGCTTTGAACTGCTTCATGTGCCTATCCACTTGGGGTCCTTATCCTATGCCTGTGTGCTCTGCTGACTCCAGCCTCCAGGCTCTGGGACCTCTCCTTCTGCCTCTGACACTTTTCTTCTGTGTGACTCTGCTTTCAGTTCTCCTTTTATAAAAGACTCCAGCAAGAGGATTAAGACCCACTCTGGATTATACCTATCTGAACCAATCCAAAGTCCCCTCAACTGAATCTATTCCAATTAAAGGGTTCCACACCAATAAGAATGAATTAGCTTCAAATACATGGTCTCTTCTGGAATCCACAAAAAGCTTCAAGCTGTCCCAGCAGACCTTACTGATCTTAGCTGGCCTTGCCCTTTTGTGTACAGTTAGCTCACAGGTGAGCAGTGAGCTACCTGATCTAAAAAGGCTCAGCAATGTTTCTTGTCTTTCACAAGTCTGTTGTTGGCAGGTCATCATCTTGGCTTTGGGTTGGTTGGGCCACATCTCTCTCATCATCTGGCAGAATAATTCTGACTCTTGGCAGATTTACAAGATAGAATGTAAAACTTAATAAGGTATAGAAAACATCTCAAACAGCAAAATATTTGAATATGTACATCCAAGAAGCTAAGAGTATACCAAACAGGATAAAGAAGAAGAAAAGCATACACCATCATATACTGATTACACTACAAATGGAAAAGGATAAGGGGTGAGTTCTGAAAGTTTGAGAGAAAAACCACATATTATATATAAGGGAGTCCCAATAACATTGAGTGCCAATTTCTCGAGAAACCATGGAGTTAAGAAGACAGTGGGTTGAAATGCTTGACTTGAAGTAAAACAACTACCATGGGAAGTGTATGTGGCTTAAGTGATTGAGCACCTGCTTCCCACATGGGAGGTTCCAGCTATTATCCCCAGGGCCTCCTGAAAACAAAACAACAACAATAAAATAAACAACAACAAAAACAACTACCAGCCAAGAATTTTATATCCAGTGAATATGTCTTTCATAAACAAGGGAGAGATTAAGGCATTCTCAGAAAAACAAAATCCAAAGAAGTACATTACCACTAGACCTGCCTGTGAGAGACTTCTTCAGACTGAAATTAAAGGATACTCAATAATGGTTCAAAGCAGTATAAAGCAATAAATATCTCTGGTAAAGATAACCATTTGGCGAATTGTAAATGCCACAATTATTGTATTGTATTTTTTTGGTATATAACTCCATTTCTTATTTCCTACAGGTGATAAAATGCAAACACATAAAAATTAATGATAAATCTTGGATTTAAGACATACAAAGTACAAAGACATAAGTGGTAACAAAAAAGTGGTTGGTTGACAGAGAGGTATAGGAAAAGTATATGTGTGTGCTATAGAAGTTAAGTTGGTATCAAACAAAATGTAATTGTTATGTATTTAGGATGTTAAATTTTAACCCTATGGTAACCACATGGGGAAAATGGATAAATGAGATAGAAATGAGAAGGCCAATCAATATGGTACAACAAAACAAAGCAAGTAAGTATAAAATTAGGCTTTAACAGAAGTTAGGGACAAAAGTTATAAGACTTAAAATGCTAAAGAGCAAAATGGCATAAAAAAGGACTGTAATATTACTAGTGACTTAAATAGAAATGGATTAAACTCTCCAGTCAAAAGGCAGAGATTATCAGAATGGATAAAAAGGCATGTCCCAATACTATGCTTTCTGCAAGACACTGACCTTAAAGTAAAAGTTACAAGTATATTGGAAAGGATTGAAAAAAACATATGCCATGCAGGTAGGAACTAAAGGAGAGCTGGGGTAGCTATACCAATACCTCAATAAATAGACTTTATGCTAAAAACAATTACAAGGGACAAAATGAGTCTTTACATACTGATAGAGGGGACAATTCAGGCAGAAGATGTTATAATTATAAATATATATGCACCTAATTGCAGAGACCCCAAATTTATGAAGCAAATACTGACATATTTGAAGAGAGAAATTGATGTTTCTAACTTAACAGTAGGAGACTTTAACACACCACTGTCAATAGTGTATAGAATATCTAGTCAGAATATCAATAAAGAAGTACAGGACTTGAATGATACACTAAACCAACTACATCTAACAGACATACTGAAAACTGCACCCAATGTAAACAATACACATTCTTCTTGAGTGCCCATGAAACATTCTCACAGATAGACCATATTTTGGTTCACAAATTGTCTCAAGAAATTAAAAATATTGAAATTATACAATATGTATTCTCCAACTACAATTGAATAAAGCTATAAATCAATAACAGAGGGCAAAGGGATAATTCACAATATATGGAAATTAAACAATATACCAGGCACAAGCAACTGGAATGCTCTTGCATCACTGGGGGGACTGTAAATGGCATAGCTTCTTTGGAAAACATTTTGGAAGTTTTTTTTACAAAGTTAAGCATACATCTTCCTTACAATTCAGCAATCCCACTCTTAGGCATTTCCCTAAATGAAATGAAGTCTATGCTCACCCAAAAACCTGTACACAAATCATTACAGCAACTTTATTTATAATCAATAAAAATTGGAAAATGCTCAAATATCTTCAAAGTGGTGAATAGATCAGGAAACTGTATATCTTCGTTAGGACAAATCTCAAATACATTATGCTAATGAAAGAGCAGGTGTAAAAGAAGCTGGTGCATGGTCAAACCAGGGATTTAGGTCTCTTGGACATGTATTTATCAAATACATTGTTAATTGTGGGTTTGGGTGGCAGGGGCAGAGGGGCCGTGTATTGGGAAACTATAGACGAGTCTTAACTCTGTTGCACTGGGGAGCCATAGATTCCAGGCTAGGTCCCAATGGGGGTTTCCGAGTTCCTGAGCAGTGTGCCCTGCTTATGGTAGCAGTGTGTCTCTAGAGCCCTCAGGAGCCCTGCTACTTGAGGAACTGTTTACTGTGGCAGTCGGTGGGTTTCTGCTGAGATGTGCATGAGCATGGCCTCTGGGGTGGCCTCCCTGCTCACTTTGGAGTCTCTTCACCATGGAGACTCATTTGTGTTTATCATTTCTCCCTTATTTTCAAAGGCTTTTTCCAGATTCATTGCTAGTTGTTGCTTGCTAGGGATCCCTCAGTCCTGGGGGGAGGGCTCCTCCCCAGGAGTCATGTCCATCACTGGGGTGGGGTGGTGCATTTATGTGCTGTGTTTGGATTGGGGAGGGAAACCATATTTGAGCGGCAGAAGGGATTTCAGGAGATTACTCAGGCAATGTATGATACTAGGCTAAGTTTCAATTTCACAAGTAGTGGTTCGGGTACAGTCATCAATATCAAGGGCCTGGCATAATGGCCTGTCCTCCTTCACCTGGCACTGCTCTTGTACTTGGGAGATTCTTGATATCCTATTGGGGGATGTGGCAGAGCTCCCGGGGATGGGAATTCAGTGTTCTTTCAGTTGTTGCTTGGATCTCCAGTGACCCTGGCAGTGCCCCGTGAACATTTGAACATATTCGTATGACTTGGAGGCATGCCCCAGGTGAACCCCTACACATGTATCCCCCCATTACCAATGGCCCACATTAATGATCCCCCCTGCCCCAGTTGTGACCCTTCTGTGATCTAAAGACCCCGAAGTTGAAGCAAACAAAATGACCAAATGAAATTACTAAGCAAATGAAATGATAGCTTTAAAAAATAAATAAAATACAACAAAATTAAAAAGAATTTGAGATAAAATTTTTATGCATTGTGTCTTCTGTCACTGAAAGATCTGTTTCCTTGTGTGTGCAGTGATATTTTTCTGCCATATATTCTCCCAGTGTCTTACTTTTTTGTTTTGTCTTCAGGGAGGCTTTGGGTTACGGAAAGGCTACATAGATTATGTAGGGGATTCCCATGTGCCCGACAATGTCCCGCTTTCCCCCTCTCCCCTATTAAAACTATTATACACATGGATGGTACTATTGTTGAGATTGGTGTACAGGTGTTGAAGAATTGCTGCTGACCATGGCCGAGGGTTTACATTATGATATACTATAATGCAGGAGGGTTGATATTCCAAAGAATACTTTTGATATTCTAAAGAATCCACATGGAAACCATAAAGCCGGTAGCAGCCATGGCATTTTATTTACTCAAATGTCCTGATGACAGCTGTCAGTCAGCGACTGCACCCATACAGTGGGGAAACAAAGCTTATATAGGCCATACAAAACAAGGAGGGGGGCTAACTAATACATAGCTTATGGAATGATTAACATTGAGTGTTTACCTATAGGGGTTTCCCAGAACAGTAAAGGATTTGAGCAATTAACATTCTTTTGCAGCACACTAATTGCTGTCTTGGTACTAGTCTCTCCCCAGCTGAGAAGGGATGAACCATCTGCCAATATGGCCCTCATCCTCCCAGCCCTTCTATAGGGAGTTCAAGAAAATAGCAATCCTTCTATTTACCCTACACTCCATTCCAATGTCCTTTCCACTCTACAATCTGCACACCAGTCATCTGTGATATCTGAGTGGTTAGAGCATTGGAGCACTATAGCCAAATACCACAACAGCATGTATAAACCAGTTGCTACTCACTATAATGTGTTATCATCAATTCTATCCATTTCCACACTTTTGCAGTAAAGTTAATTAAAGCTTCTACATACATTAAGTACCAGTAGTCTTTCTCAGCCCTCCTCTTATCTCCTAATAATTTATACTCTGTTTTAACTTCATGTGCTTTTCTTCATATTTAGTTCATATTAATGAAACCATGCAATATCTGTCCATGTCTTCAAGGTTTATCCATGTTATCATATGTGTCATATGGAAATCCCCTCTATTTTTTATGTAACATTATGTATGCTACAATTTTTTTTAATTAAAAATTAAAAATTAAAAAATCAAACAACAATTAAAACAAAAATTGAAGTTAACTGTGAATAGACTGAAATAGAATATATGAATTATGCACAATAGTGCCTAGGAATGTAATGAATGCTTAGTAAATACTAATTTTTGTTAGTTATTAACAAAACTGGTTGATTAGTTAATAACTAACTGGTTTGTTAGACTGAGTTACTTGGGAAGCAAAGTTAGATAGATGATTGATGAGCAATGGATCTTCCAATTTATAATACTTAGGAACCTAAGTGGGTGGTGATTGGACATTGGATTTTCATTAATTCTCCACAAGATTCTAATCTGATGTGACCCAACCATTCTATGATCCAATCTTGTTTCTTAACATGCCTCCTCTCACTCTCCTGCTCAACTTCCTTCCTGATCTCTAAGTGTTCTGAGTTCTTTCTCTACTCAGGACCAAGTGCTTCTTCACTCATGAGTCAAATGTCACCAACTCTTCAGTGTCAAGTTCAAATTCTGTCTCTATTAGGACTCTGGCCCCTTGTCAAAACCAGAGATCCTCTTTTATGTCAGGAATCGAGCCTTTGGTGGGTGGGGACTTTCATCATCAGGATTTATCATTATTAGTAGTAGTTGGAAATTCCTGCATCCTCATATGAATTAGACACCATCCACATGGTTACTTTGGTGTTCACAGTGAAGCTGTCAGTCTCAGGAACACAAAAGACACACATGTTCTTTGGAGTTCCCTTAAAAAAGGGAGGGACTAGGGTAAGATGAATGACTTACTTGTCTCAGGCCCAACATTTAAGGAGGTTCTCCAAAACACAGTAATCAAGATTAAGAATGCTTTTAAAATCATTTTTATTGAAATATATTCATAAACCATACAATCCATCTAAAGTGTACAGTCAATGGCATTTGGAATCATCAGTGTTGTGCATTCATCACTGCAATCAATATTAGAGCATTTTCATTATACCAAAAATTAAAAAAAACTCTACCCTTTATTAATCATCTCCCAGTTTGGTTTGGTTGAATTTTTACCCAAATATCCTATTAACAAACTGTAATATTAATGTACTTTTGTTCTGTTTCAGAGAAAAAACTTATTATAAATTCACTATTAATCACTATTAATCACATCATTTTCCACAAGAGGGTTTACTATGCTATCCAGCCCCATGTTTCATTTTTTAACTTTTCTTTTCTTGCAATATCTGTGACCTTAGATTTTCCATTTGAACCAACATCATTCCTAAATATTGGTGCTTGTACTAACAAAAACTATAATGTCCTTTTGATATTTCTATTCATTCCAAGCATTTACAAACAATATATCTATCAATTCAAAGCTGATTAAGCATCAGCATTCCATTTTCTGTCCTCATTCAATCTTCTGGAGATTCTAGCTATTAACTCCATGATTTTGCTAATTATATTTAGTTCACCACAGCAAAATCCTACAATATATGTCCTTTTGTGTTTTGCTTGATTCACTCAACATAATGTCCTCCAAGTTCATTCATTTTGCCATATGCCTCATCTCTTCATTTCTTCCTACAGATGAATGATGCTCCATTGTATGCATGTACTGCAATTTATTTATCCATTCATCATTTGATGGACAACTGGGTTGTTTCTGTCTTTGAGCATTTGTGAATAATACTGCTATAAACATCAATGTGTAGATGTCTGTTTGTTCCCAGCTCTTAGTTTGTTTTGGGTTATACCTAGTAGTGGTAATTGCCAGATCACATGGCAGATCGATATTTAATTTTCTTAGGGACTGCCAGTCTTCCACAGTGACTGCACCATTCTACAATCCCACTAACAGGTAATAAGCATACACTATTTCTCCACATCCTTGACAACATTTGCAATTTTCTGGTTTGCTTTTTAATAGTGTCCACTCTTATAGGTGTGAAATGATATCTCATAGTAGGTTTGATTTGTATTTTCCAGATAGCTAGTGATGGTGAACACCTTTTCAAGCATTTTTGAAAATTATAATTCTTCTCTGGAAAAACATCTATTTATCTTTGGCCGATTTTTTAATCATGTTATTTGATTTTTTATTGTGAGTTGTAGGTTCTCTTTATGTATCATGGTTATTAAACCCTTGTGGGATATGTGATTTCAAAATATATTCTCCCATTTAACAGGCTGATTTTTCACTCCCTTCACAAATTCCTTTGAAATGCAAAATTATTTAATTTGGAGGAGATCCCATTTACCTATTTTTTCAGTCATCCTTGGTGCTTTGGGTGTAAGGTCTACCCATCTCCAACTACCAAATTTTGCAAAAGTTTTCCTACATTATCTTCTAAGAATTTTATAGTCCTGGCTCTTATTTTTAGGTCTCTGATCCATTCTCAGCTGTTTCTTTTATAGGGGATGAGATAGGGATCTTATTTCATTCCTTTGGTTATGGCTATCTAGTTCACGCAGCACCATTTGTTGAAGGGACTATTCTGTCCCACAAAAATGGACTTGGTAGTTCTTCCCAAAAATTAGTTTGACTGATACGTGAGGGACTATTTTTGAATTTTCAATTTGACTCCATTGATCAATGTGTCTGCTTTATGCCAATGTTATGCTGGTTTGGTCCCTGTAGTTTTGTAATATGCTGTAAGCTCAGGACCCATGAGTCCTCCTACTTTGCTCTTCAATTTAGGAAGTTTTTAATTATTTGGGGCCCCTTTCCATTCCAAATACATTTGGCAATTGGCTTTTCTATTTCTATGAGGTAGATTGTTGGAGTTTTGATTGAGATTGTGTTGGATGTATAAATCAATTTGGATAGAATTGACATCTTAGCAATACTAAATCTTCCATTCCATTAACATGTTTAGATCGTCCTTGAGTTTTTTAGCACTGTTTTGTAGTTTTATGGGTACAGGTCCTTTACATCCAGGGTGAAATTAATTCCTAGATGTTTGATTATTTTTGTTGCAGTTATAAATGGATTTTTTAAATTGATTTACTCCTCAAATTGTTAATTCCTAGTATATAAAACCACTATTGATTTTTTTTGTGATGACCTTATAACCTTCCACACTGACAGTACATTTATTAGCTCAAGTAGCTTTGTCATAGATATTTTGGACTTTTCTAAATATAGCATGTCATTTTTAAATAGTAAAAGTTTTTCTTCTTTTTTGCCAGTTTGGATACATTTTACTTATGTTTCCTATTTAATTGCTCTAACTAGAACTTTTAGAACAATGTTGAATAACAGTGGTGACAGTGGACATCCTTGTTTTTTTCTTAATCTTACAGGGAAAGCTTTCGACATTTCCCAATTGAAAGATTTTCATATAAGCAC
>PVKH010045354.1:0-10510 GCA_004027955.1 Chaetophractus vellerosus | reverse complement strand
GACTTTGCCATGCCCGTGGGGGCTCAGCCCTGCCCGTGGCGGCTTTTTGCCTTGCCCACGGCGGCTCTGCCCCGCCCACGGCGGCTTGCCTTTCTCAAGGCCGTCTGCCCGCTCGGAGAGGTCCCCGGGAACCGAACCCGGGGCCTCCCATGTGGTACACCGGCGAGCTCTTTATCCACTGAGCTATCTAGCCGGGCCTTCCTAAAATATTTTAACTCCCTCTCTCCTCTTGTTCACACTTCTCTGATTTTCCTCCTACCTTCCTAAGCGCTATTTCTCAGTTTTATTTGTTGGTTTCACATCTTCTACCTAAGCTCTCTATATTAGAATTACTTGATGTTCTGTGTTGGGCTCTTTCCCCTTCTCATGCTATACTCTCCAGGCAATATCCTCTACTCCTATGACTTTAAATACCATTTGTATAAAGCCTTCCTATCTCTGGCCTAAACCAAGTTCTGAGCTCCAGATTTTTTATATCCAATTGCCTATTTGACATCTCCACCCACTTCAAACAGCTAATCAATCATGACCAATTCCAGGAAATTTTATCTCCAAAGTATATGTTGAAGCTGTTTCTTTCTCTCCATCTCCTCTGCCTCCCTAGCCCAAGCCACCATCATTCTCTAAGATCACTACAGTATCCTCCAAACCAGTGATCTTGACATTGCTCCTCTCCAATTCATTCTCCATATAGCCACCAGAGTTATATATTTATCACAGTTGTTATTTTATTATCTTTGGGAATATTTAATATATAATTGACATCTGCCTCTCCTACCATCAGAGCCTAGTATAATTTCTGACACACGCAATTAATATTTATTGATTTAATGAATGTTGCATGTTGATTGAAATAGCTGAAATAGAAACTCCTATAACAGGAATAAGATTTTTTGGAGACTTCATTACTTTCCTCTATTGTTCTTTCCCCCACTCTACCTATTCTTTCTTCCAGGTGCCAAGTACCAGAGAATTCTCTTCACTATAGAAAAATTAAGAAATATAACTCCAAATTTAGCCCCACAACCTAGGGACTGATTTGCTAAATGCCTAACCATTAATGTTGCCTAGAGATCCTGCTGAAGTCGAAAGTATAGGGAATCACTTTATTCCCTTTGGAGGCAGCTAAGAAAGATCAAATCATATGGGAAAAGCCAGAAACCTGAGATGTTGGTTCAGAGGTAGGCTGGTTGTAAACCCAAAAGAAAGAAAGATATTTCTTTGGACATAGCAATATTTAGCATATTTTTCCAGCAGTTTCTGATATTGCCATAGATAAAGGGAAAGGCCAGACAGATCACAATCCCACAACAACCACCTAATGATTGAACCATCCAAAGGATCAGCATATTAGCAAAAAAGTCAGTCTGCTTTCTCTGTGTATGTAGATCAATTATTGGGAACATACTTCACCTCCATATTCTTTTTCAGCCTGGGTTTCATTTAGTGAGACTGATAATAGATGTATAGCCACCTTTACTCACATAGTTGATGTTCTAAGAGGGTATAGTCCATTTTTATCTCATCACCCTTCTACCCTGCTTCTCACCTTGTAAGCAGCAATAGCATCCTTCTGCATATTCCTCAGGGACTGAAGCTCCTTCAAGATTGCCTCCAGTTGACCCTGATGGATGGCAAGCTCCTCCTAACAATACCAAACAGAATTAACCCACAACTCACTTGGGAAATGAAAGGCCATAAGAATAACCCATTGAGGACTCAAAGACCCATTGTGCCAGGGAAAAAAAAAGCCGCGCTCTTGCTGCAAGAGTCTTTTTCTTCCCTTAAATCATAATTGGCAACTCTTTCAAAAATCGCAAGCAGTAAAAAAATGTAGTTTTGCTAGCTACAGGAGTTTAGAGAAGGTAATGGTACTATACACATTTTCCACTCTAATTACTGTGTTCTCACCATCCATACTTTTACTCACATTGTTCTCCTCACTTAAAATACCTGTTTCATCCTTTTGCCTATCCACATCCAAATGACTTCCCAGTGCAAGTTCTACCCCTTTCTTTCACTGGCTTCCTCTGACTACTTCAGCTCTCTAATCGTCTCTGAAATTCTAAACATTTATGAATTATTAATGTGGCAAAATTTAACTCTCAATAATAGAATATCTTATATTGCTTCTACTGTTTTATTCATTTTTAAAGCAACTAAATTTTGAGACTTTTAGAACAAAAGCAGTATCTTCTACATCCATATTCTGCACGGTGCCTAGTAAAGTATTCTCATGGAAGGGTTTAGGTAAATACTTCATTGATTGAGGGAGTAGGCCAGAGCTTCTCCACTTCCCCTTTCTAATAAGCAGCCACTCTAGAGAAAGCAAGGTATGTTGTGTTTTCTGAGCACTCTGAGCTTTCTAACATTTAAGTAAAGGGATGGGCTTGGAAGACAGAAGAAGCCCTAATCAAAAGTTTTTCCCCAGGTTTCTCAAAGAATTACTCAAGGCCCAGGGCTTACCCACCGTGAAGAAATGGACAGCCTCTGAGATCTGTAGAAACTCCTTAGATTGCCCCACAGACAACCGAGCATCCTTGCATTGAAAGCAGATCAGTTTTCCATCCAGCTTACTAAACAGTTTCAGGTTCTCGCCATGCTCCGGGCATTGTGGATGGCCTTTGAGTGGCGGGAGCTTCTTAATCTTCTCTACCAGCTTTTCCAATACAAGGTTGAACGTACAGTTGCTATATTGACATAGCATCTGACACTCAGGACAGAATGTTTCCTTTGCTTGCTGTGTCCAAAAGTTTTGGATACAGGACTGGCAGAAGTTGTGGCCACAGCTTAGCATCAGTGGATCACGGAACCAATCTTGACACAGTGTGCAGTGCAGCTCCATAGTGATATCTTGTATCTGCATCTTAGAGGGTATCTGGGTGATTGAATCATTCACTTCAACATAGTTTCCTGGATCGATGCTGGAGGAGGAGTTATTGGATACCTTTGGAAAAGAAGAGCTAAAATGAGTTTCCCTTTTTCACTGCCCATTTTGGCATTCCAGAATCGTGGGCCTCACTCCAAAAGGAGCTGAAAGTTGGTGCAGCCAGAGAAAAGCACCATAATCTCTCTTTTAAAAGTGATCCAATAAACTCAGCGTTTTGTAACATCATAGTTTATTTTTACTCCCAACACTATTTAAACTTTAGTAGAGAACTAAGACAGAGGAATAGAGAATATTCAATTAAGGAAATATATTTTGATGTATATCCCTTCCTCTACACACTTTTCCCATATCTCTTGAAAGTTTTACTTTCAATTTCATTCTAGTAGTTGTTAAACTTGTTTTTTCCAGAAATCATGCCCACAGAATTGGAAGATCAATACAATTCCTCCGTCAGTAGCATATCATCAACAATCCAGGCCCTTCCCCTTCCTTTTTTATAAACACATTACAGAGATATCATGAACAGAAAAGTACAAAATCAAAAGTGTACAGCTCAATAACTTTTTCATAAAATAAACACATCTGGGCAACGATTATTCTGATCAAGAAACTGAACATTATTAGCATCCCAGAAGCCCTACCGTATGCCTGGTTCAAGTCGCCACCCCCTCACCAAGGTTGGTTGACCCCTATCCTGACTTCTAACACCATATATTAGTTTTGTCTATATTTGAATTTGATTATAAATGCAATCATGCAGTATATACTCTTTGGTTGCTGGCTTCTTTTGATCAATATTATGTTTGTGAGATTTGACCATATTATTTATGTAATTGTAGTCCAGTCACTCTTATTGCTATATAGTATTTCATTGTGAATATACCATAATTTATTTTTCCATTCTACTGTTATTACCAGTTTGGGGGTGTTATAGTGTTGCTAAGAACATTCTTTTACATGTTCTTTGGTTAATATGTTTATGCATTTATGTTTATAAATATCTAGGAGTGGGTCATAGGATTGGTATATATTTAGCTTAGTAGATATTTCCAAACTGTTTTCCAGATTGCATCAGTATTGTCCCATATTCTTGTCAACACTTGGTATTGGAATATTCATTTTATCCATTCTGATGGGTATGATGGGTATGGCATTGAGGCATTAATTTGCATTGTGCTATGACTTTAGATGTTGGGCCCCTTTTCATATCTTAATTGACCATTTGGATTTCCCTTTTCTGTGAATTGCCTTTTCAAGTCACACATTTTATTGTTGAGTTGTCTGTCTTGTTTTACTTATTCAGAGGAGTTTATATATTTTGGATATGTGTCCTTTGTCATATATATGTATTGCAAATACCTATTTCCACTCTGTGTTGCATTTTCACTTTCTTAATGATATCTTTTAATGAACAAAAGTTCTTAATTGTTTTTTAGAACCTTCTATTTTTAAGTGTAACACAAATGCAGAAAGCAGCTTAAAAGAAATGTATAGCTTATTGAATTATTAATAGATGAAAACCCATGAAAGGAGATAACCGTGCCAGCTACCCCAGAAGCCCTCCACATATTTGCTACTACCTTCATGCCTCTCCCCTGCTCCTGAGATGACTACTGTGGTGATTTGAAGCTGTATGTATCCCAGAAAAACATGCTTTTAAATGTAATCCATTCCTGTAGATTTAATCTATTCCATTTTAAGTAGGACCTTTTGATGAGGGTACTTTAATTAAAGTATGGCCCAGCCCAATCAGGATGGCTCTTAATTCTGTTACTGGAGTCCATCATAAGCAGAATGAAATTCAGACACAGAGAGAAAGCCACAGAAAGCAAAAAGGTGAATATCAACAAAACCCGGAAGAACAGGGAGAAAACAAGAGACACCAGCATGTGCCAGCAACCAGCCCCAGAATATCTTTTTTTAAAAAATTTGTTTGTTTTTTTTACATATCACCCCCCTTCTGCTTGGGGGGTGACTCTGCTCTGCTCGCGGGCGGCTCCGTTCTGCTCATGGGCAACTTGCCTTGCCCGTGGCAGCTTTGCCCTGCCCATGGCGGCTTTTTGCCCTGCCCACGGCGGCTCTGCCCCGAACCCGGGGCCTCCCATGTGGTGTACCGGCACCCTATCCACTGGGCTACAGCCGGCCCCTCCACTGGGCTACAGCCGGCCCCAGAATATCTTGATCTTCAGGAAGAAAGCATTGCCATAGGATTGAAGAGAGATGGCAGAGTAGGAAGCCCCAGGATTCAGCCCATCCACCAGAACAGCTATGAAACAGGCAGGAACTGCCTGAAAGAACTTTTTTTGAAACTTCGAGTTCAACAGAACACTGCACAGCATACAAAGGAGGGCGAAGAGTGGGAGGAAGATGCTCGTAAATTACAGTAAAGACCAGTAAACTGCCCTCTCCAAATGGTAGTTACCAGTGCCCATCCCCCAATCTCATGGCGGGCTGCCATGGAGTCCATCCCCTGGCTAACTCACTGGTGACAGAAAGTGACATAAAAATCTTCTTCCCAAAGACCAGGGGTGGGCATGGCCGATCATTGATCATGACTTTTGAGTAGTGACTTCAGATTACTGGGGGCCAGGCTGTAAGGGTGGCCATTGTTTCAACACACCCCAGATTAAGGCAGAAGTGGGGGAGACTTAAAAATGCTATGCTTGCTTAGGGCTGCAGGGGACAGTTAGTTGAAGGGCTGCTTTGCTGGGCAGGTCAAGAAAGCATAGCTTTGGGGAACTGTGGAAGAAGCTCCTGGCGACCTACCTGATCCCCTCCCCAGGGCACTTTGGAGTTGGTCTGTGCCCCCTTCATGGGTCCCTGGCCCTGTTTTGGCTAGGAAAGACTGATTAGGAAAATCCTCTCCCCATCCAGTATTTGCCCTCCAGGTGAAAACAGCTTGAGACAATGAAAGAGAAAAGAAACCACAGAGGCGGACAACCTGGGGCAAATGTTTCCTGCTTTCACCGCCTGGGAGAAGGAGGTGTCTCTTGGGAAATAGAGGGGCATTCAAACTCTTATAAACTGGAGCACTCCAAAACAATTAACAAGCACAAACCTAGGACAAAACACAGGCCCAGAAAAGACTGGTAGGACCCTGCACTCTGTATTTACCTTGGACAGACCTTCCTAATAGGAGGGCTAAAGTTCAAGAAAATCTGTCTTATCACCAGCAAGTTACAATATCATGAAACAGACATCTCATGGAATAAATCCCAGAGTTAAAATTTTAAAATATTAAAATGTATAGTATGCAACAAAAAAGTACAAGTCAAACAAAGAAACAGGAAATGATGGAAGGAAGGGGATAAATGGAAGAGGATAAAAATCCAGAGGACACCAATGAAGAAGACCAGACTGTGGACCTACTGAACAAAGACTTTAAAAAAGTATCTTAAAAATGCTCAAAGAGATGAATAAAATGATATTAAGAAAGCAATGAGTGAGCAATATGAGAATCTTAGTAGAGACAGAAAGTTTTAAAATGAAACCAAACAACCACTGGAGTTGAAGACCATAATAACTGAAATGAAAAATTCTTGGGAGGGTTTCAAAAGCAGATAGAGAGCTGGCAGAAGAATCAGACAATTGAAATGAGACAGGCTGAGTAGTAGAAAGAAAAAGAATTATAAAAGGTAAAAATAGCCTAAGACACCTCTGGGACACCATCAAGCATACCAATGTACCCATTTTGGGAGTCCCAAAAGGAGAAAGAAGAGAGATAGTGGCAGAGAGAATAGTCAAAGAAATAATGACAGAGAAATCCCCACACTTAGCAAAAGATGTGAATATGCACATCCAAGAAGCCCAGAGAACACCAAACAGGATAAACATGAAGAAAAATACACACCATCAATATATTGATCACACTATCAAATGCAAAGGACAAAGAAAGTGTTCTGAAAGTTTCAACATGAAGCAACGTTTTATGTACAAGACAGTCCCCATTAGGTTGAGTGCTGAATTTTCATCAGTATACATGGATGCAAGAAGGCAGTGGGTTGAAATACTAAAGAGTGCTGAGAGAAAACAACTGTCAACCAAGAATTTTATAGCCTCGGAGACCTTCTTTGAAAAATAAGGGAGAAATAAAGACATTCCCATATAAACTAAAGCTAAGGGAGTTCATTGACACTAGGCCTGCCCCACAAGCAAAGGAAGTTCTTCAGATAGAAAGGAAAGGACACCTGACAGTGGCCCAAAGTGAAACAGGCTAGGCTAGGTTAGGGAATGGGGAGATGAGTCTAAAACCTGGCAGAAAAACATGACCATGGAATTCCACCTGGCATCCCCCCACCCCACCCCAAGGGAAAGAACCCCACAAGAAGGCTGCTGGAAGAATCCCACAAGAACCCTCCATTTAGAACGAGATGTCATCCGGGATCAAAGAAAAGTCCTGGATATTCTCAAGGGGCCTTATCATTGGGTCTCCCTGGGGGGAATTGACAGGTGGGGTAATCAACCAAAACAGCAAACAACTGGGACCCCTCTCTGAACATTAGCAAATGGGAAGAATAATTAATGGTTTAAAAAGCCAAGGCAGAGGCTAAATGGTCCTTTCCCTCCCCCTGCCCCCATCTCTGCCTGGACCTGCCTGCAAGTATACCTGGGAACCCATAATCTGTATTTTCTCCCATTCCTACTCTCTTCTCTTATTTCCTTAATAAACTACTGGCCTAACTAAACTGGCATGTTCTTAAATTCTTTTATGTAATATATGTAATATATACATATATTCTTTTATGTAATATATGTAATATATGCCAAGAACCTAGAGGAAATTGGCAACAAAAGTAGCATAAAGATATAAAGACTGCTGGTAAAGGTAACCATTTGGATAATTATAAATGCCAGTATTATTGTACTGCATTGTTTGGTATGTAATTCCACTTTTTTCTTCCCACAGATGCTAACAGGCAAATGCAAAAAAGTCATGATAAATCTAAGATTTTGGACATGGAAATTACAAAGATATAAATGATAACAAGTACAAAAAAGTGGGGGGATGAAGGGGTTTAGGAAAAGTATATATGCATGCTTTTGAAGTCAAGTTAGTAACAAACCAGATATTATTATTATATATTTAGGATTTTAAAATTAACCCCATGGTAACCACAAGGAATACTTATGAAAAATATATCCAGATAGAAAAGAGAAGGAACTCAATATGGTACAACACAAAAAAATCAAATAAATATAAAAGTAGGCATTAACAGAAGAATTGAGGGACATAAAAGGTATGACTTACAAAGGCTAAATAGCAGAATAGCAGAAAAAACCCTGCATTATGAGTAGTATGGTAGTTTGAGATTATATGTACCCCAGCAAAGATCATGTCCTTAGAGCTAATCCATTCCTATAGGTATGAACCTATTGGTGGGATCTTTTGATTAGATTGTTCCATTAAAGGTCTGTTGATTAGATTATTTCAGTAAGGCCTGACCCAGGGTGGGAATTGATCCTCTTATTGGAGTCCTTTGTAAATGGTATGAACACATAGAGAAGAAAAGACACAGAAGCTCAGAAAGAAACCCCCAGAAGCTGAGAGAGAAAGTCCCAGAAGCCAGAAGCTGAAATCAGTGGAACCTGGGAGAGAGAAAGCCACAGGAGCAGAGAGAAAGCTGGAGGAAGCCAGAAACTGAAAGCAACAAGACCCAGCGGAGAAGGGAGAGGTAGCAGGTGCCACCTTTGTGCTCTGCCATGTGACAGGAGTCCAGGATCACAGGTAGCAGTGTCTTTGGGGAGAGAGCTTTGCCTGATGCCTTGTTTTGGACATCTTTCTCAGCCTTGGAACTGTAAGTCATAAGTTAATTAATCCCCATTATAAAAGCAAACTTATCTCTGGTATATTGCTTTGGCAGCCTTCAGCTAACTAAAACAGGTAGTGCCTTTAAATGTAAATGGGTTAAACTCTCCAGTCAAAAGGCAGAGATTAGCAGAATGGATTAAAAAGCATGACCCAACTATAGGTTGTCTGCAAGATACTTACCCTAAATTCAAAGACACAAGTTCAAAGTGAAAGGATAGAAAAATATATATACCATGCAAGTAGAAACAAAAAGAGAGCTGGGACAGCAATATTAATATCAGATAAAATAGACTTTAAGTCAAAAACAGTTATGAGGGACAAAGAAAGCCATTATATACTGATGAATGTGTCAATTCAACAAGAAGATATAACAATTATAAATATATATGCCCCTAACAGCAGAGCCCTGAAATATATAAAACAAATACTAAAAGATTTGAAAGGAGAAATTGATGGTCCTACTTTAATAGTAGGAGACTTTAATACACCACTTTCAATAATGGATAGAACATCTAGTGAGAAGATCAATAAGGAAATATGACATAACCAATGCTATAAACCAACTAGACCTAACAGACATATATAGAACACTACACCAACAGCAACACAATATACATTCTCATTAAGTGCAAATGGATTATTCTCCAAGATAGACCATATGTTAGGTCACACAACAGTCTCAATAAATTCAATAATAATGAAATCATTCAGTGTATTTTCTCCAACCGCAATGAAATAAAGCTAGAAATCAGTAACAGGGAGAGAAATGGAAAGTTCACAAATATATGTGGAAATTAAACAACATACTCTTAACCAATGGATTAAAGAGGAAATCACAAGGGAAATTAGGAAATACCTTAAGGTGAATAAAAATGAAAATACAACATACCAAAACTTTATAGAATGCAGCAAAAATCAGTGATGAGAGGCAAATTATAGCTCTAATGCTTACATTGAAAAAGAAGAAAGACTTTAAATCAGAGACCTAACCTCAAAAAACTGAAAGAACTAGAAAGAGAAGAGCAAACTAAGCCCAAAGCAAGCAGAAGGAAGAAATAACAAAGATGAAAGCAGATATATTTGAAATAGAAAACAAAACAAAACAATAGAGAGAATCAACAAAACCAACAGTTTGTCCTTTGAAAAGATCAATAAAATTGACAAACCTTTAGCTAGAATGCAAAGGAAAATAAGAGAGTATACAAATAACGAAAATCAGAAATGAAAAGGGGAAACATTGTTACTGACCCCACTGAAATAATAAGGACTATGAAAGGATACTATGAACAACACTATGTCAATCAGTTAACCTAGATGAAATGGACTGATTCTTAGAAACACACAAACTGCCTACATTGACTCAAAAATAAATAGAATGGTAACAAATGTACCACACAAATGAAAGATGTTGTTAGTGTGGGAAAATTTGGGAGGGTTAGGGAGTGGGGCATATGGGAACTCATTGCATTTTTAATGTAACATTTATGTAATCTAAGTATCTTTAAAATTTTTTTCAAGTATTAAAGAAAAAGAAAAAAGAAATAAAAGATCTCAACAAACTAATTACTAGCAAAGCGATTGAAACAGTAATCAATAACCTCCCAAAGTTCCCGGGGACCTCTCCTAGCGGGCAGACCGCCTTGAGAATGGCAAGCCGCCGTGGGCAGGACAAAAAGCTGCCATGGACAGGCAAAAGCCGCCACGGGCAGGGCAGGTCGCCCGCAAATGGAGTGCAGCCAGCCACCCACGAACTGAAAACCGGCCGTGAATGGAAGCAGAAGCCGCCCACAAGCGGGGAAAGCCACGCCTGC
>PVKH010045353.1:0-10517 GCA_004027955.1 Chaetophractus vellerosus | reverse complement strand
AATTCTAAGTGAGGACGGGATGCAAGAGAATGAGAAGGAAGGGGTAAATCCCCTACCTGGGATCCAGTGCACTATCACAGAGGAAACCCACTGCAGTGGATGGAAGATTGCTAGCAAAATAAAGGATTCAAAAAACTTTTTTGAATTGAGTTCAGATCGCGTGACTTCCAAATCCTCACACTGGCTGGCAGCTCAATGCACCTTTATCAGTGTACACAAACATAACTTCCTGGGCTGCCCCTGGCTCACTGACAAAAGGGAGTGGAGGAGGAAGGGGCAGGGTTTCAAACTCTCCGCAATCTCTCGGTCTCATTTCCATAACAAGTATTTCAACAACCTATCTATAATAAATAGCTGTCTGACATATTAAAATTGGACCACTAATCGTGGTCTCCCTCTTTAAATTCTTTCCTCTTTTGGATCTGTCCTCACACTAGAGTTAAGTCCGTTGAGCCACAGGTTCCATTTCATTATGTACTCCTCTCTGAATATTCAGTTCTCCTCTTTCCTTACAGAATAAAGTCCAAATTTAGTCTGGCAATAAAGGCCTCTACAATCTGGCCACAATTACCTTTCATCTTTGGTCTCTCTTCCTTTTTATCATTTCATCCTTCCTTTTCTTTTCTATTCATTTAATTTACAAGACATTTTCCGACAATCTAGTATAAGGTCATGTGAAGGTATGTCTTTTAAAAACTTATAACCATATATAATATTAATTTAACAAAAATGTTTGAACACTGTAATGGT
Source organism: Chaetophractus vellerosus (assembly GCA_004027955.1). Taxonomy (NCBI): domain Eukaryota; kingdom Metazoa; phylum Chordata; class Mammalia; order Cingulata; family Chlamyphoridae; genus Chaetophractus; species Chaetophractus vellerosus. Next base: position 9,767 of record PVKH010045353.1, on the reverse strand, counting down.
TTGGCAGTTTCATGTAATTGTGAATTCCAAAGATATAAATTGGATTATGCTTCTAAACTCATCTGTTCATCTGGGCATGATTGGTTTATGATAAGGGCATTAACTGGGCCACGTCAGGAGGGCGTTGGGCCCCGCCCCTCGGTGGGTGTGGTCTCAAGTTTAAAAAGCAAGACAGAGCTTTGAGAAGCAGTTCTGATGGAGAGAAGCGCTCCAGGAGAAAACAAGTGAGCCGTTCACCCGATAGTCTACAGCTGGCCTTGTGGAGAGATGCAACGCATAGAGAACCTCATGGTCTACAGCTGACCTTGTGGAGGAAACAGAAGCTAAGCCCAGAGAGAAACGCAGCCCCGGGAACAGAGGAACCCAGAAGCCTGAACACTGGAGATGTCTGCAGCTGTCTTGCTCCAGCACGTGGACTTTGGTGAGGGAAGACCTTTATGCTTTGTGGTCTGGTAACTGTAAGCTTCTACCCCAAATAAATACCCTTTATAAAGACCGACCAATTTTGGTATATTTCAAAAGGCACCCCTGTGGCTGACCAAAACAAACACCAATATATTAACTACTAGGCTGCCCACTGAGAATACCAACTAACAAGATTCAACCCCTGCTCACTATAAGTTTAGATCATACTATTCCCCTTTGTGAACTCTCATCCCAGTAAAGTGACTTTCTAACACACCATGTGATATTGTCCTCTATGCCTCTGAATAAACTTTTCCCTGCCTGAAATATTTTCCCTCTCTACTTTTCAAAAAGCCAATTCAAAATCTCCCTCTCTGACCCCCAGTTAAAGGCCTTCTAGTAAATCCCACAGCATGTATTGCCACTAACATGGGGCTTGTAACGTCTTATTTTGTGAAATGCTGTTAGCATTTACATATTATGTCTTCCTAGCAAAGCTGTAAGTACACTTCAAGAAAGAAGTGATTAACACGGTCATAAGGGTGAACAAAGAGTGTGTCAAAATATTCTGCATTTCTCACAAGTGCCTAGTACAGAACATGCTATTACAAAGATGTTCAATATATATTTTGATTAGTAATCAATGAAAAATAATTTACAAACTTGTGACATTTTATTGAAATGAAAAAAGTGATGATAGAAGTGTAAATTAGGGGCCGGCCGTAGCCCAGTGGATAGGGCGCCAGTTCACCATATGGGAGGCCCCGGGTTCGGTTCCCGGGGACCTCTCTGGGCGGGCAGACCGCCTTGAATATGGCAAGCCGCCGTGGGCGGGGCAGAGCCACCGTGGGCAGGGCAAAAAGCTGCCACCATGGGCAGGGCAAAGCCGCCATGGGCAGGGCAAGCTGCCTGGGAATAGAAGCAAAAGCCGCCCGCGAAGGGAAGCAAAAAGCCTCCCGCGAACGGAGCAGAGCCGCCTGCGCAGTGAGCTGACTCGGCGCATCGATGCAACGGGGGGAGATAGAGCAAACACAGAAGAACACAAAAATGAACACAGCAAGAGCAAGCAGAAAGGGGGGGGATATGTAACAAATAAAAATAAATAAATAAAAAAGAAGTGTAAATTAAAGCGTAATATGCAATAGCTTATCTCCAGTTGTGAGATCACTAGTCTTGTCTATGTGAATGGTACCAAAACCATCAAGGGGAGCAGATCTGGCTTGAGCGGTTGAGCACTTGCTTCCATGTGGGAGGTCCTGGGTTTGGTTCCCAGTGCCTCCTAAAAACACAAACAAACAAGAAAAGAAATGAAAAAAACAACTCAGGGGGCTGATGTGCCTCAGTGGTTGAGCACCAGCTTCCCACTTAGGAGTTCCCAGGTTCATGCCCCAGTACCTCAAAAAGAAAAGAAAAGAAAAGAAAAGAAAAGAAAAGAAAAGAGAAGAGAAGAGAAGAGAAGAGAAGAGAAGAGAAGAGAAGAGAAGACCATCAAATTTAATGAATATAAATTTTAATTAGGCTCTTGGGTACTTTTATACTAGGAGGTAGTTATTCTGAGCAGTAAACACATTTATGACTTAAAATCAGTTCACTAGTCTTAATTACACCAAATGAAATAAATCAATTTTCTGAACCTGCAAAGCTAAGAACCAGATGCTGAACATGACGACACCATCAAGCTATTATGAAATCCAGCCTGAAACAAGCTATTGGCCTTATCTTTCATTTTAATAATAAATGTTTGGAAACAATAACTCAAAAACATTTCTTAATGATGACAGGTCAGTAAAGTCATCTTGTATTTAGAACATTAACAAACAATGTAAGGAATGCCTCAAAATCCAGGTGACAAGTCATATAAACTCAAATATAGTCCTCTGGTTACAGTTAATATTAACAATTTTATTTCTAATAGTTACTTCATTGACCTCCAACTTATCCTGTACCATTGCCTTATTCCTCTACCACCTTAGCAATTTTTTCAACTTAACATCCAGGTTTTTTGTAAATATTATTTTATTTTTGTCATCTTTCACTTGAATGGATATTTATGTGATATGGTATATATGCCTTAAAATAGCAATTTGATGAAATGAGGTTTTATTTTAGAGTTTAGAAGGTAGCAAGGCAAATGAGCTACCTTAGTAATAAATTTCCTGTGGTACTGTTTGCAAATGTGTCCACATTTGTGATTTCTTATATTGCCAAAAATAGACATTTAATAAATTGACTTTTCTGAATGGTTGAAAAATGGGTGCTTGATTAAAAAATAAGCTGATGAATATAGTTATCCCATATAGTTATATAGCATAGTGAAAGTTTTCAAAAATTTGTAGCAGTACCTTACATGAAAGTGAGGGTGTTTTTAGTTAGATGGGTACTTAGAACCTCTAGTCCAAATTCATCTTCTGAATTATAATAGGATTGAAGTGACTTGCCAAGTTCACTGTGTTAAGCCCATCTCTATTTCTGTACCACTAATTTTTATCCTATACCATACTGCTGCTAAGGCTTCTGAACATAACTCATTAACTGTACACTTTGATATGGTTGATGTGTAAAAAAACCAACTCATACAAGATTCTGGTTAATAATTTCTGGTTTTTATTTTACTACTTTTACCACATGAATATAATTTTAAGGCAAGAGTTTTATTAGCCTTGTATAATAACCAATAGTGAAAATAAACAAATTGTAATATTAAATAGCAATAGATAGTTAAATTTTATTACAAATTAGGAAATAGACAAATTACCTCTAAGGTTTGAACATATTTTTTTAAATAATACTGAAAAAAAAACATTTAAAAACTATCTCCAAACCTAACTGCTATTTAAACAAAATATCCTAAAGAAAAAGTGAAAAGTTATTAAATATTATCAAATGAACTCACTGAGTCCTTTAGAAGTTTAAGAGAGGCTAGGAGGTTTAAGGGGCAGGGGGAGGAAGAGTCCACATATGATTTAAATAACTTATACTTTTATAAAATACACCAAATAGTCAATCCTCAAAAGAAAAGCTATGTACCTCCTATTATTGTCCACCATAAATCTAGAAAAGAAATTCAAAGAGTTTCTCCTTCTGTGTTTAACAACTAGAGAGTTTTCAGGGTATAAATATTATTCTTTCATTACAACAAAAGGCTATATCGCTTACATTCTCAGCTTATTTAAGTACACAATTTTATCTGTGCAGTGTGTTTGCAATCACTGTAAACCTCTGTCTCAGGAGTTCTCTTTTTTGTATTAGAAAGTTTTCAATAGTATTGGCTTCTTTGAAGAGTCCATCTATCTCATCAATGTAAGATGCATCTACTTCTGCTCTCTCACTAATGAAAAAAAAAGTTTTATGTTAAACTAAATAGTTGTAAAGTCTAAACACATCATCATAGCAATGTTCTTTATTATACTACATCTGTTGCCATTTTCATTTAAATGGTTTTGCACACCAGAGAAATTCATTAATTTACTAAACTCTTCAGGAAAAGTTAAATTAGTTCCACAAATATTTCTGACTGCTCAGAAAGACTCCTGATACAGCAGAAGTATATTTTATACATTATAATTCTAACATTAAATTATATGCATTCTTTTAACAGACACACAAACCATTATTCAAATACAATGACTGTCCACTAGTTTATAAAACTCCCTTATAAAACATGATAATCTCAGGCCAATAAAAATTTAAATTCAGACTTCATATATATATATATATAATATTCATTTATCTTTAAAATTGTTCCATTATTAATTTCACTAAATGCTATTTTTCTCAGTTTTTTTTACATGAAATCTAAAATGTAATGTCATCTAATTAGAGACCAAGATATATCCAGCTCAGTAGTACCTCTGGTAATAACAAAACAAAGGTTGTTTAATGGAAAAAGTTAGGGTAAAACACTGAAAATAACTAATCTATTATAAAAAACTGAAATAGAGTTTTTAAAAAATCCAAAATTATAATTACTGGATAGGTTTTGCAGCCATTGAACTAAACTTCCCATTATGGAGTTTCCAGAAGAAGACTTCTATTTCTAAGATAAAGACTCAAAAGACTAAACTATAAGTACTTGCCTTAAGATCTTTGCATATGTAGACAACATTAGATTAATTTCCTTGCTCATATCTGTTCAAAAAAATCATTGTGTAAGTTATGAACTATAACAAATCTTCTGCATTATAAAATTGCTGTATTGATCTTTTTTAGAGAGATATAAGAATTTTGTACATCACCATTCAAATCTTTCTCCAGGGCTTCATCTTTATAAAATAATCCAGAGCTTTCAGACAGTGAGTCTAATTTTCCAAGAGAGGATAGTTGTGGACTATCTGGCATTTGAGGCTAAGAGAAGAAAGCAAAGAATGTGGGTATATGGTCAATGAGAGCCTTAGGACAAAAACATTCTATTAAAAAAAAAACTGTATCATATTTGAGAAAAAAACAGACATGCTAGAAATTATTTATTCTCATGCCCTACTTAGTCATTTGAAATTTTATTATCAAGGAAACTTTTAGGCTCAAGAAGCATCTTGCTCAACATACTCAATTTTAGTTTGGTTTTAAATTAGACTTTGAATATGGCTTAATCCCCTGATGAAAAAGTTTCCCGCATCTTGAACCAGCTGAGGTTTCCACAGCAATATGGCAAAACTGTCATTTGGGTAATAGCCAAATACTTGTAAAATTTTGCAAGAGAATATAATCTTTAAGAGAGAAAAAAATGTCCCAAACACAAAAAGATTGGTGGGGAGAATAGTGAAGAGGAACAGGTCACAGTGACCTTTAAAACCATCAGTAATTACAGTACCTAAGTATCTTACTTATCATAGCAAAATAATTATTGAAAGTCCTATATATGATAAAGGCATGGACTCACTCCTGTTTCCAGATCACAAATGACCACAAAGAACTTTCCTGATAGTTTCTGGGAAGCCTGTACTCAGTGCAAATGCAACTGGAGCCAACATAGTTCCTGCTGGGACAATTCTAACTCCAGGAGTTAAAATAAATCCCATTTACCAATAGAACTTTCTTAAATGGAAAAAAATTTTAAAGTATATAAAATAGAATAAAAAGATTAAGTCTCCAAGGACATATAGTTTACCTCCAATTCTCTTGGTCTCTTGGAACTTCTAGTATCAGGTCTCACAAGGTTACTTGCCATCATATTCTGGAGGCAAGAACTGCAGAGTTTAGAGCAATACCAAAGTTAGGTACAAACTCTATGCTACCATTCTCCTGAACCCTTCCCTTTCTTTCCACTCCTACTGTCTGTCACTTAATCTGCCAATTATGTAAACTACTCACTTCTCTAATTCATCCTACCAACTGTTGTTTGGGTAATCTTTCAAAACTTTGAATATTGTATTCCCTTAACTCAAAAATCTTCTCTTGACTATTCACTGCCTCCAGAATAAGTTCAAATTTCAAGATACAGTATCCAAAATCCTACTTGACCCAGTGCCAACCTACCATGCCTGTCATTTTCAACTACTACTCTTTAGACACCCAACCAAACCAGCCTCTTTGGCACTTTTCCCTTGTTTCAGGACTGGCTCATTTAGGATTTGTCTATCTTAGCAAAATCTTAACGTTGGAGTGGATCTTACAGTTCACCTAATTCAATCTCACCATTTTACAAATGAGAAAACATGTCAAACAAGTAAATCTAGGCCAGACCAAAACCAAAATCTACACTACTTCTAATCCTTTTTTCCACTGCCCTACCTTACCTTCATACAGTCCGATGTTTACTTTTAAATAATTTTCCTATAAATTCTGAAAGATGTTTTCCTAGGAGTCTGAAAGATTAAATTTAAACTTTTTAAAAAGTGAGAACCTAGAGTGATACAGTTTCTACATCTTAGAGATGAGGTGCCTCTCTTTCCTCTCACTGCCATCCCGGCTGCTCAGGCCATGTCACCCACCTGTTACCCCACTTCCCCATCACCCCCATCCCGCCTCGCTCTCTTCCCTGCTCGTGCTCTAGCCCCACTAGAGACCCTGAGAGGGAGCATCCGTCCTCTCTCACCGCCTCACACTCAGTCACACTCTCACGGGCGCTCATCCTTCTAGCCCCACCCCAAGACCACTCTACTACGCGGCGTCGGGACCTTCCTCCTCGTCAGTGAAAGCGCGGGAATGAGGAGGCCAGGCCCGAGTGCGCAGACTCTGCAGACCAGCAGGAGCACACGGCGCTCCCAGCAGCCAGCGCGCCAGCCACGTGACCGCGACCCGGCAGCACCTCGGCGGGTTCCTGGCCTGGAGCCCAACGAGCTGTTTTGCTGACATGAAAAGGCGGCCTACTTATCCTTGGAATCTCCGGGAAACAAAAATCTCTCCCCGCCTTGCATCGCAGTGTGCAAAAATCTCTCCCCGCCTCGCAGTGTGCGTTTGAGGGAGAGAGGAAAAATCTGAACCTGGTCTCTCAAGAAGGGACAAGGAAGAAATTCCAAAGCAAGGCTGAGGTGTGGCCCAGGGCTTGGGATCTCAGTAAAGGAACACAAAATAGTACACCCAAAGAGAGTGAAAGTGGCATTCTATTCCAAATAAACTGTTTAGAAGGGTTTCCTTAAGTGAGGCTTTTAGAGTCAGAACCTCTGTTCCTTCCCTTCGTTTTCTGTGGTGTAGCCAAACTTTAAGAATCACACCGTTATAGAAAATTCCTTTCTTGATGCGTCAGTTACTTCAGTCGATTTAACTAGCAGCTTTTAAAAAAATATTTTGTAACATGCATAATTCACTTACTTGTAACTTAGTGTTTTAATGTGGAAACTTTGACCTGCAACTTCAAAGAAGACACCCTAGGTTTATACCCAGTTACTTTGTTGTGGAAGAAAAAAATAAAAAGAGCATTATCTCAAAACAAAGGTTAGTAAACTCCAGGTACACCATCTTACACCTTAGCAAATTATATTTAACAACTATATACATTATTAATATGTTTCCCCTTTTGCTTGTATTTAAATGTTATTTGTCATCAAGATTTGGAAGTATAATGTGTGTGTGTATATATCTATGTTTGCTGGTTATGAAAGTACCAATGTTTTAAGCCCCTAGAAAACAGGCACTTAGTTATACTTGATTTGCTAATACTGTGAAATATAGATTGCTTAATAAATACTAGACTAGATGGTTATGGTGAAGCTGACACAGTGTTTAAAGGTTCCCAATCCCTGTCTGGGAACTGATGTCAATCTGTGTTGAAAATTTCACCATCTTTGCTAAAATGGGGGGTGGGGTGGGGAAAGTACTGAGATTTTCATAAAGCTAAATGTATTTATTCGTTTAAAAGGACCATCCTTTATTCTGGTACTAGGTCCTGCCTAATTCTTTTGTTGTTACTGATCCTTCATGAAATAAAAATATTGAGATTTTTTTTTTAACGTAATGTCCTACTTGGTAAAAATATAAAGTTGACCACTCAATGTTAATCTCTTCTTCATTATTGTTATTTTAATGGTCTGTTAAATGCAAAAGTCTGGAAAATACTTAACTAATTCCTCTCTCATTCTTCACATTGTATATCTAAACAGGTGCGTGTCCATTTGGTTCTTAAAATATTTCCAGGAAAATTGATTCTACCTCATACATAAATGCTTTCATCAGAGTAAGATAGACGTTTATTTTATTTTTTTAATCTTATGTCCATTGTGTAAGCTAAAGAATAATGGGTTAAGAACAAGTGACAGTGTGAAGTTATATTTGTGACTTTAATCTTCAGAAACAACCCTATGAAACAGGCAGGGTATTGAGATGTTTTGGTTACCTTATATCAAAGAAAAAAATGTTTCTCAATAACTAAGAAATTGGTAAATTGTGTGTGCTGTATCTTTACAGCTGGAGAAAAATCACTGGCAATGGGTTGTCTAAAACTAAAACTTGTGGTTTGTGTTCTGCTTCTCATCATTGTTTGACCCTACTTCATGCTTTCGTGTTAATTGGTCCTGTTGGATATTACAATTGGAGACTGAAAATTTGTATTCTTATCACATGCTTCTTAAATGTCTATTTTTTTTGTAGTCTTCACACCAAGAACCTCAGATCATTCTGCAACAGACTTCCTTTGTCATCATACCTACAGTCATTAAGTTTTTATGACCTTGTAAAATGAAAGCTATCTTGTTTAAAAACAATGAAAGTAACTCTATATATAAGCATTTTTGTTTCCTAACTCTAGTTTGTTTTCTAATGTCTGTTTTCATACTGTCTCTGAACTGAAATGGAAAAAAAAAAAAAAAAGTCACCTTGCTAGCAAGTTAATGCAATTTGGCACATGTTCAAGAAAATATTGTCTAAGAATTTTTTTCCTGTTAATTATTTTCAAGGCTATGATATTTATACTCTCCTTTTTAAAAGTTATATTTTAGACATATTTTAGGTGCTATGATTATTGTAGTAGTTACTTGGTAAGACTATTTGTCACAATCCAAGAAAGAGTTTTGTCCTGAAATGTGACCACAAAGTCTCAAAGCAGAGGAAGAGACTGATGTGAGAAAAGCGGATGCTTCTAATGGACCAAGGAGTTTCTTTTTCTAAAAGAGATACGAACTTTGGAAAGACTAAAAACCCAACTTTTACAGAGCAATGTATCTCTTTAAAATAGTGATTTTTGCATTAAAAGAAATGCCTGTGTTCTCTAACACTTCACGGCATTTCTGTTATAGGAGCCCACCTTTGAAGGCTGGTGGGAGGCGTGCCGGCAGCAGTCTCCTCCCCTCCACCCCCTTCCCCTCCAGCTACGCCTTTCTTCCCTGACGAGTGCTGCGAGCTGACTGACAGACAGACGGACTGAGGGACCAGCAGCCACGATTGTGCTTTCCAATGCCTTCTGCATTCCTGGCTGCCTGCTTGGGCTCCTGAAGCTGCTGGCAGCTTCTACGATCTACAAAGCCTCAGGAAAAGGAAAGGGACCTCAAGCCTTCTAGATCACTTCCTCTAGTGGGAAACTCGAGCACCGGTAAGAAATAGCATTCCTCTGTATTTGTATTTGTAAACCTGGGCATGGCGATTGGAGGTAAGTAAGCTAGAAAAGTGATTTAGAGGAATTTTAAGTCCTCTGACGTCACTATGGCTGGAAGTTGGAAAGTAGGTAACAACGTAGGGAACATAAGCAAAGTCAGAGTAGAAATTTTATTTTTCTCTCTTTTATCAAATATTGGTATCACTTTGGAGCAGAGGTTCTCAAACTTTTTGGTCTCAAGATCCCTTTACACTCTTAAAAATTATTGAGGAACCCCAAAGAATTTTTGTTGATCTAGGTTATTTTGTGTATTACAGTAATTTACTGTGTTAGAAATTAAAGCTAAGTTTTAAAAATATATCTAATTCACTTTTTTTTAAAGATTTTTATTAAGTTA